>JADBJO010003494.1:15000-27500 GCA_016801955.1 Conus betulinus | reverse complement strand
CTGAGCTTCGTATCAAAAACACAACAACAACAAAAAAAAAAGAAAGAAAATGGACAAGAACAGAAGATAACCCTGATGTACAGGAAAGAACAAGAACAGAAGATAACCCTGGTGTACAGGAAAGAACAGAAGATAACCCTGGTGTACAGGAGAGAACAGAAGATAACCCTGGTGTACAGGAGAGAACAGAAGATAACCCTGGTGTACAGGAAAGAACAGAAGATACCCCTGGTGTACAGGAAAGAAACTGTGTGACAGCATTGTGTCACAGAGGACCCTGATGAGCCAAAGTCTTCACATGCATCAGGGCCTATGCGAGAGCTGCCAAGAGGGAGAACGAGTTATCAGCTTGTCCGTATGTTCAGTCCCAAGTCCCTCCCAGAATTCAAGGCATGCTTCAGCCATCTTGAAAACAGATCGAGCTTGTTGTATGTAACACGAGCTATTCAGCAAACAAGGGGGATACAACTTTCCCACAGCAAGTGTCAATAGTAAGAACATAGTAGTTTTGCTCACTTGTCTCTTTATATTATGCTTGCGATCACACAGTAAAAGGATTTTTGACACCCTGACTTCACCTTTCAAGAACAGCTTTTACTGATAAAAGCAGCCGAAAACATGATGCACAACACACAGCGTACACACACAGAGAAAAACATGTCACAAACTATACAAGCCACAAATACCACCAGACCTACAATGACGCTTGATAGCAAATGGCATCTTTAGCTTTGCCATCTCATTCTTGCATCGTTTTCACATCTTGCTGAACGCTGTCCCCTACAGGAGGAGGAAGAGGAAGAGGAAGAGGAAGAGGAGGAGGAGGAGGAGGAGGAGTGTGAAAAGACTTATGTGGTGAATGCAGAGGGTTCCACAGTCCTGCACTGAAGCTTTCAAAACGACAGTGACATTAAGGTAAGTTAGTGACGATGCCAGTTTTCATCAAGGGGCATCTGAGATCCTTATGAAGAAGGCTGTTTTCTTCCAAAGACACCTTGATATTTCCTGCCATTTCTGATCATGTGTGTGTGTGTGTGTGTGTGTGTGTGTGTGTGCGTGTGAGTGTGTGTACAATAGTTGTTTAATTGGTAAATGGATATTTTTAGTCAATTTGGATATTTTTAGTCAATTTTCTTACTGTCGCATTGTGTGTGTGTGTGTGTGTGTGTGTGTGTGAGAGTGTGCAGAAAACGCTTGTATTATCTTATGACTTGATATCTGGGTTCATTCAGAAAGTCAATTCTATTACTCCAGAGTTGACCGTTACACATACACAGAAATCTGTTGTGACAATGAAGTTACACTATTCACTACAACACAACGTAACGAAAGGCAAGGCAATGCAACACAACACAACATGGCACGACACAACGCAACGCAACGCAACGCAACGCAACACAACATAATCTAAATCCAATCCAATCCAGCACAACCCATCCAGCCCCATCCACCCAGACTCCACCCACCAGCGGCAGGGGGGCGGTAGCCTTGACACGACAGCTGCGGCCTCGCCTCCGTGAAGTTGCCGCACAGCGAGGCGTTGGCGGAGTAGTAACTGCAGCAGTGCAGGAATGGCGCCACCTCCTCCGCCAGGTAGGAGAACCACGGCACAAACAGCTCCCCCTGGGAACTCGGATTGTACCGCTCCAGCATGCTGCCACCCCCACCCTCCCCCACGTTCAAGAGTTCGTTGTTGCTGTCGTAGCAACATAGTATGTTGGCTGCCTGAGGCCTGTGGACAGAGAGAGAGAGAGATTGAGAGAGAGATAGAGAGAGAGAGGAAGAGTGTGAGAGACAGAGAGAGTGAGAGACAGAGAGGAGAGAAAGAAGAGAGAGAGTGATGGCCGGAATGGAAAGCCAGTGAGCAGAGAGAGGAGAGAGAGAGTGAGAGAGACAGCGAGAGAGGGACAGTGAGAGACAGCGACAGAGAGAGAGAGAGAGAGAGAGAGAGAGAGAGAAAGAGAGAGAGAGACAGCGAGAGAGATAGAGACAGCGAGAGAGAGAGAGAGAGAGAAAGAGAGAGAGAGAGAGAGAGAGAGAAAGAGAGAGAGCACAAGGAAAATAAAGACATCACATGTAACTGAAAGTTCTAGCAGCATTATTAACATGAACACGTAAACAGATTTAAAACACAGACGTATCAAATATCAGCTCGTGTTAGATGAACAGTTTGAGAGTTTTTCACTGATGACTCCACAGTCAGATCGAGGCTCACCTGCATCTTCAGGTGACTCCCTACTTTCCCTTGTGGCACACTGCGTTTCCCAGTGAGAACAGTTGGTTTTACTCTCTGCCCCAGAATGCCAGTTCTCTTTCCCATTCGAGCCACTTTCTCCCCCCATCAATGGTTTATCCCAAGAGCTTGAGTGCAGTTCTCTTGAATCCCGTCCACTTCTGCCATTTCAATGGCGATCATCCTGAGTTTAACACTGTGTGGATTTCGCTTCATCTGACGCTGACCGATGGACAGGAGAACCCGTTCATCTCGGAGCAATCGTGAGTTTGTGTTTGTGTTAGCGAACTTGAGGCGAGTCAACAGCAAAGCTGAAAAGGAAGCAGACGTTTCTTTGGTTGCTTTTACCCCCACTCTGACAAAGCTGGTTTTGCATCCTGTCTCATGTTTTCATTCATGGATTCAAACAATGGGAATCGTTTGAACTTTCAACCTCTGCTACTGGAATTCTATTTCAGCATGAAAGGTGCAGTCACCAGGTATGGTGTAGGAGTTCATCATACAGAAAACACTGTTTTTTTATGCATAAAATTCAGTATCTTTACCTCCCAGTGTACCTCCCAAATAAGATCTTGTTTAAAAGGAATTCTCAACACAACACAAAGCACAGCACACAAACCTCAGCCGACCCAAACCTAACCCAACCAGACACATACCCATTAAATGTTGACGTAAAGCACATGTGAGCCTTGACGCCTCGGGTCAAACACTGGGTCTTGAGTCGATGATGAACACAGCAAGTCTTTCTCTTTTCAACCTGCCGGTGTCGCGCTAGCCGCCTGACTTGCCAGGCATGGACATGACTCCCTGACAGACAATGGCGGCAATTTCTTTTCCTGAGACAACCAATGAGAACACCACGCCTCTGATAACGCGGAACTCTTCCATCGCACCGGGAAGACGTCGGACCAGTAGGAGAGATCAGACCTGAAGAGAAAAAAAAAAAAAATCATTATCCATTAGGAAACACTGACGACCTCTTTAACTAACATTTTTCGTCCAATCAGGATGGACTAAGAGATGGCAAAAATCCCTATCTCATCAGAAATAACTGAGAACATGTCACAAATCATCATCCTATCAGAAAGCACAAGGTATGTGTAAAAAAAAATCCACTTAACAGATGAGTTTTTACAGTCACTGTCAACTGCATCCCAGTCTTTAGATTCAACTCCATCATATTCTCTTTACAGTCAGCTGTCAGCTCCTTCCCACGATCTTACAGTCATCTGTCAACACCATCTGACAATCTTAATAGTCACCTGTAAACTCTATCTGACAGTCTTTACAATCACCTGTCAACTCCATCTAACAGTCTTTACAGTCACCTGTCCACTCCATCTGGCAGTCTTTACAGTCCACCTGTCCACTCCATCTGACAGTCTTTACAGTCAACTGTCAACTCCATCTGACAATCTTTACAGTCACCTGTCCAACTCCATCTGACAGTCTTTACAGTCATCTGTCAACTCCATTTGACAGTCTTACAGTCACCAGTCAACTCCGTCTGACGGTCTTTACAGTCACCAGTCAACTCTCTCTGACAGTCTTTATAATCAGCAGTAAGCTCTGTCAGTGGGGCCTTCATGCAACTGTAAGGTTTTCTCCAACAGGAACAAAGTCAAACAACTCCAGAAAAGCAAATCAAGAACAGAGAAGAGAAGAGAAAGGTACGGCAAGAACAGACAAGAGAGAGATAACTGAAAGGTAGGGCAAGAACAGACAAGAGAGAGATAACTGAAAGACAAAGAGAGATAACTGAAAGGTACGGCAAGAACAGACAAAGAGAGAAGCTGAAAGGTACGGCAAGAACAGACAAAGAGAGATAACTGAAAGTACGGCAAGAACAGACAAAGAGAGATAACTGAAAGGTACGGCAAGAACAGACAAAGAGAGATAAGTGAAAGGTACGGCAAGAACAAAAAAGAGAGATAACTGAAAGGTACAGCAAGAACAGACAAAGAGAGATAACTGGAAGTTAATAAGAGCTCAGTTGGCAGAGCACTGGACTTGTTATCCTGGGGTTGCGGGTTTGAATCAAGGTAGGCCCTTTTGGAAGGGGGGTCGGGGGGGGGGGGGGGGGGGGGGGGGGGGGGGGGGGGGGGTAGTCACTCAGAATTAAAATTTGTTCTGCCTCTGTTTCCCAGAAAGCCGTTTGAATGAGCCTATAAACTGAAGTTCCTCGTGCGAAAGCACGCATAACGTCTTCCACACACGTGTCCCACACCACTTTCAGAAGAGAAGTCAAGTGCGGGCTGTTGGTATGCATGACATGTTCGACATACCATGCACCAAAAATGAAAAAATAAAATAAAATAACGAAGGAAGAAAATCGAGTGACTGAATGACAGGGGAAATAACTGAATGTTGCACCAGCAGACAGCTCTCCAGTTGACTCTACCCTGGTAGGCAGTCCTTGTGTAAAGGGCAGCACAGATTGTACGAGACCAGAGCTGGTCTCTCACCAAGGACAGGTGCTGTATAAGTACTCTTAATACAAGTTATGATAATAGCAGTAAAAATCTAGAACAGTAATGGAGAAATATTTGGAAAGTAAATCTAATCTCAAACAAAAGACATAACTGTGAAGTAAATCTGATGTGGAACAGACAAAAGAAAATGATTGTAAAGTAAAATCTTCTCTAGAGAAAACTGAGAGAAATACTTAGGAAGTAAATCTAATGTAGAACAGACAAAGAGGAATAACTGGAATATGAATCTACTCTAGCAAAAAAGAGACGTAATTGGAGAGTAAAACTATCTAGAACAAAGAGAAATATCTGGAAAATACATCCAATCTAGACAGAAAAGAGCACTAATTGGGAGTAAATGTAATCTAGAAGTGACACATGGGGGCAAAAATGGAAAGGGAATCTAATGTAGAAGAGAAAAATGAGAAACGAACCTGAATGTAAATGTAATCTAGAACAAAAAGAAAAATAGGGAAGTAATCTAACCTAGAACAAAGATCTACAACTGGAAGGCAAATCTTACCTAGAACAAGAGAAATATTTTGAAGATAAATATGATCTAGCACAGACAAAGAAATAATGGGAAAATAACTCTAGTCTAGAACAGAGAAAGAAAAAATATCTTAAATCTAATACAGAACAGACAGAGAAAGCAGCTGGAAAGCAGATCTAATCTAGAACAAAAACTATGAAATACTTGAACAGTAAATATAGAATGAGGGAAACGAAAGGAAGATAAGCCTACACAAGACAAAGAGAAATTACTTGGAGGTAAATTCAGAACAAAGATACAAATATCAAAAACAAACAAACAAAAAGAAGGGGCCCTTGTTCTTTTTAAGCTTGACAAAGGTTTTACAAATAAACTGAAAATTTGCAATATGCTTATTGGGTGTTGGTGCTTTTTCACTGTTCAACAAACAAAAGGAGGGTGCATTCACTGAGACCACTGGAAGGCTTCACTGGAACAGGACCAGTCATCAAAGAGATAATAAGACCAACACACATGAACACATCATGGCACTCACTCGTCAATAAGCGGATGAGGCACTTGGATGCGAACCACAGCCAAAGTGGCATCAGTCAATGGTGGAAGTACCAGTCTCACTGTGTCCTTGGAGGCACCGGGCATGTTGTCGATGGGAGTCCTTTCCGTCACTACAAGCCTTTGTTCTGCCTCCCTGTTCACAAACAAATCATCAAAAAAATAAAACACAACACAGGCCTTTCTTCTGCCCTCCTGTTCGACCACAAATGTCTACAGCCAAGAAAGCTGGTAGCAAAGCCCTGCGCGCTCTGAAGCCCTTCCCTGCACACAAAACAATGTTCTCAACCCTGCGCCATCTAAATCCTTTCCCTGTTCACATAATGGTACATCATACCCTGCGCTCTAAAGCCCTTCCCTGCACACAAAACGGTGTCCTCAACCCTGCGCCATCTAAATCCTTTCCCTGTTCACATAATGGTACATCATACCCTGCGCTCTAAAGCCCTTCCCTGCACACAAAACGGTGTCCTCAACCCTGCGCCATCTAAATCCTTTCCCTGTTCACATAATGGTACATCATACCCTGCACTCTAAAGCCCTTCCAGCGCACTTTTACTGAATCTAGTTGCGCATTCTACAATCATTTCTTGCTCATAATATACTAAACCCTGCACAATATCAAACCGTTCACTTGCGCAAATGATGATAAACTAAATCCTGAACAGCCTAAATGCCTTCGCTAATAAAATGATGAATTATCGTTCCCTACAGGCATGATCACAGACTGAAACCCTGTGCAGTGTTCATTCCTTCAAGTACACAGGATGATTTACCCTGCTAAGCCCTTTTCTGTCCACAAAATTATAATACAGCCATTAACGTCTGGTTGTGAACGGTTGAGAGGAAACAGAACTGCAGCAATGTCAGACGGGAGTGGAGCAGTGTCTGACGCTGATGTGATAATGTCGTTAGGGTCGTGTGTGATTACCGCATCAAAAATGTGTCCTTATCTGTGTGTTAGTTCAGTGACGATGCTAAGAAAAAGAATTGACTGTGATTTATACCATCCTCTGAATAGTCATTACACATATAACCACATGCATGCACACATACACACACACAGACAAACACACACATGCACGTGCATACACACCAATGTCTACATACACTGGCACACACACACACATGAGAATGGACATGCACGCGCGCGCACACACACACACACACACACACACACACACACACACACACACACACACACACACACACACACACACACCACACACACACACACACCTGTGGCTGCAACACAAGACAATGCTAGCTAGGTACCATGTCTAACCAGCACGTTGGAATAATGCATAGGTTAGACATCAGCCAACCCTAACCCATGTGTACGTACCTCTCTTCAAAGCTTCCCAGTATAGCAATTTTTTTTTTACTCAGTCATCTAGTCGTGAACCTTGTACACACTGGGGATCTTGTGGCTAAGCAGACAGGGTGTAGCGTATATATGGAATAGCTGCATACAGCGACACCTCTTTGATAAAACAGCAGTCTGCTTACCCTGTAGGCCATGACGTCAAGGAAAATGGACTGGTCCGAGGGAACAGCGGAGGCACCCAAGAGGATGGCCGCAGCGACACCCACACTGTGTTCCCCGCCACCCACTTGTCCGAGAAAAGGCGAAGGACTTCAGGCGTTAACAGCCCTGGGTTCTCTGCATGCAAATTGGGGGAACAGGTGTGGAAAACTTGGTGACGTGGACCAGTGGTTTGTGGTAGATGCTGGTACGACAAATGAATGTGTGTGTGTGTGTGTGTGTGTGTGTGTGTGTGTGTGTGTGAGTGTGTACACATATGTGTGTGCATGCATGTTGTATGAGTAACTGTCCCCATGGAAATCTCATTTACAAGTTTACAGATATCAATTCATCTTGCAAGCCTCACTGTTTCTATGGAGATCTAACTAACAAGTGCATAGATCTCAATATATGTTGACTGCCTCTTTGTTTTCCATGTCGATTTAGGCATTAATTCATGACAAATTTACAAAAATGTTGGAAAATCCCCTGTCTGGGAATGGTAAAGAAAGCTGAATAAAAAATTTCCAACTTTGCCCTTCAGCCTGAATCTACATCACAAAGAACTGTGTTCGTCCTTGGGCCACAATCAAAGTTTTCACCAAAATTTCATCACAACTGAAGGCAAAAACAGAATTGCTAGGCCATAAATCAAAAGAACAAACATGTCACAAAACAAACACAATGCATTTCACCAACTGGGTCTTCTTCAGGCAGGACAAACACAATTCAAAACAATAAAAACAAAAAGGCTAAACATTCTGCACCCAGACAAGAAAAATATGTGATTGACTCTTCATCCTCTCTGTTTTCATTGACTGGAATGTTACTTGTCTTGCCTTAAGACGAACCAATACATCGACGTGCACTGTGCTTGTTTTGACATTTGTTTTTTTCCTTCATTTGGCAGCCCAATCATTCCATTACTGCTCTTGTTTCCATTTCCGCCTGCAGTCATCCAGCTTTGAAACCTCTGTTACGATTGGTTCGGTAGTTTTCATGTCATCTTGCCCACAGGTGGACCAACCAATCAACATAGTTGGTTCACCTTAACTTCCTTAGCACAATCAACCCTCTTGCATTTGTATTTTCCAGCCGAAAACTGCTCCTAGTATTCGTTTTTTTGTTTGTTTGTTTGTTGATGAATCAGCGGAAAGAGGTCTAGTCTTTGTAAATGAATCGTTTTTCCCACACCCCATCCTACCGCTAAGATTCTATTGGACACCCCACAGGGATGCCCATTTATTTTGGTCAGCCTTGACATAAAACAAGGTCACAGTGTGTGAAGTAAAGTAACAGAGCACGTGCGGCTGGTTGTGGCTGTAACGAACACCAGGGGTGACAAACAGAGCAGCTGGATATGGCGAAACAAATACAAGAGGTTTACCTCCCCCCTCCTCCCCTACCTACCCCCAGACAGTTCGGTCTCCATGACGGTTCAGAGCTCCAGTCCGGCAGTCAGTGGAAACATGCAAGCTCTTGGGACCAGGCCCTTGGTTGTGGGAATCTTTCCCTGGGATACGCCTCCCACCAAACTCTTTAAACATCTCTACCACTATCCATCATCTGCACCTCTTTGGAAAGCGTGTTTTTATTTGCTTTTGGCTCTGTGAGCCTTGGAAATACACAAATCCCTATGCAGTTTACTGCTCTCCTACCCTCAGCAAACGGCTTACCAAAATAAAGACCTCCGGCAATTCAACTTCTCTGTTACCACTGGTACATATCTTAGTGAAAGAAAAAGCTGCCCAGGGAGTCCAAAGGCAATTCTACTCTCTTTACCACTGGTACACATCTTACCAAAGGAGAAGTCGCCGGAGGAGTCCACGGCTTCCCATCCACCAGCAGAGACACTGTCACTTTCCCCACCGCAGTCCACATGGGCATCACGCATCGCAGTGTTGGGAGGAGGTCCGAGCTGGTCTCCCAGGCGCAGGGAAAGGTCAGGTGGTTGTTGATGACACCTTGCACAGATGGGGGCTGGGCGGAGGAGGAACAGTAGCCGGTGATGTTCACCTCGTAACCCCCCAGCATGCTGCCCGTGTGGGGAGTCAGCGTCAGGTAGTTCGAGTCTGCCAGTGGAAGAGGACATTGGGAAGGGGTTAGCGATCAGACCAACGGCTGACAAGGCTGTGTCGTTTGGGGTCAATGCTAGGTCATTTGGGTCAATGCTAGGTCATTTGTCATTTGGGGTCAATGCTAGGCCATTTGGGTCAATGCTAGGTCATTTGGGGTCAATGCTAGGTCATTTGGTCAACGCTAGGTTGTTTGGACCAACGCTAGGTTGTTTGGGTCAATGCTAGGTCATTTGGGTCAATGCTAGGTCATTTGGATCAATGCTAGGTCATTTGGGCTAGCTCAATGGGTCAATGCTAGGTCGTTTGGGTCAATGCTAGCTCGTTTGGGTCAATGCTAGGTCATTTGGGTCAAGGCCAGGTCATTTGGGTCAGGACACAGGTCATGTCACGCACAAACCACCATCCAACAGACAAAAAAGGAAACAGACACAGGAGTCATGATATGAAAAACATCCACCTTCAATAATAGACACATGCGCTATTTACACTCAAACTGAACAGCCATTCACAATGCTGGACTTAATACTGGACATAATCTTTTTCTCTCTCAGGGTGCAAAACCTGACCATAGCTGCTCATCTCTGCTGACACGTGGTCAGTCCACATGACCCCTTTCCTAGGCCAAAAAAAGTTGGTATTTCTGACCTGCCAATGGACAGTGCACACAGATGACCTGTTATTCTTCTGGCACAGATGTTGCTTTTCTAACCAAGGTGTGGACCTTCATACAGGCAGCCATTTACATGTGGACAGTTGACACCGATGAGGCACCTTCTTTAACACAGAGACGTTGCTATTCTGACCTACGTGTGTACAGATCACACAAATGAGCCATCTTCCTTAATACGAAGATGTTGCCATTCTGACCTATGTGAGGAAAGTTCACACTGAAGAGTCATTTAGCTTAAAACACAGAGACGCTACTGCTCTGACCTGTAACTGTGGTATCCACCTTGTACACCCACCAGGAAAGTTCACCTGTTCACACACGCTTGCTGGTGTGGGTCAAGTTGATGACGCTGTCGTTGCCGTTGCCCCCCTGGCAGGGTGTAATAATCCATCGTGTTCCCGGCATTGAAACCCACCTGCAGCCACACAGAGTGAGCCTTAACCCCTCAGTGTGGTCAGCGCCTTACGTTTGTCTCCCAGAAACAACAACAACAACAACAACAAAAAACTACACGACTGGCAGTAAGATAAAAGGAAATGCAGTTTGTTGTCATGACCAATAGATAACAATAGTGATAATGACAATCATGGACATTCATAGCACTTAATCTATAATGAGGCGTAAGCACTTACATAGTTCTTCGTGTGCATACATGCCCACATGTGGGCACCTACATGCATGCACATACAAACACACACGCGTGCACATACACACAGACAGACACACAGACAGACACACAGACAGACAGACACACACACGCATGGATGCATGCAACAATTCCACTCTTTTCAAACAAGAACTGAATGGGGAAAAAAAGGCATAAAAGTTCAGTAACTTTACTCAAATTAAAAAAAAAAAAAAAATAGAAACAATCACAAAATTTTAATCCATGGACATCTATATAAATCTGGTATTTCACCTCAGATCTCATGCCTGTACACAGACAACCCAAACTTCTCTTTTGTCTACTCCATACCTATTTTCCCCTTGAAACACCCCCCCCCCCCCAACCCCCTTCAAATCATCTATTCCCCCACCCAAAGCGCCCCTCAAAGCCCCAAATCATTTTTCCACACTCATTTTCCCCCAAAGCCCTTTCCCCCCCCCCCCCCCCCCCACCCCCCCCCCCCCCCCCCCCCCATACCCCCCCCCCCCCCCCCCCCCCCCTCCCAACCCCCCCCCCCCCCCCCCCCCCCCCCCCCCCCCCCTCCCTTTTGCTTTTTCTGCATCCAGACAACCCCAACATGATCTATTCCACACCCATTTCCCCCCTCAAAGCCTTTAATCTGCACTCTGACTCTCCCCCCCCCCCCCCCCCCAAAATGATTTATTCCCACACCCATTTTCCACTTAGAGCCTTTTTCATATACCCCAACTCCAAAACTGATTATTCTCTTCACATTCTCCACCCCAGCAGTCTTCATGTTTGCACTTAGGCATCCCATCATTATCTGTTCTACATGAAAGTTTTACACTCGCAGACCTGTTTACCCTCAAATTCGTGTACCTGTAATATCTCAGACAAAAACCTGTAATTTGAAAAACAACAACAACAACAACAACAACAAAAACAAACAAAAAAAACATGTAACCTTCATAATTGCAATACTTTCGCAACTTTTGAAGATTTGGAAGAGCTGGCTGTTGGTGCGTAAGACCGCTTCATCGCCATCTTTGACAAGGTAAAAGACGCAAGTCAAGCTGGGAAATATCTTTTTGCCGCTTTTGACCGAAACGGTAGCAGACAAAACTTTGTGTTTAACAATTTTTCTTCCTTTGATTTTGTTCCCGTGATTTTTCTGGGAGGGCCGTAATTCCCGTAATTTTTATTTTTTTTCCGTAAAAAATACATCAAAATCGTAAGCATAAACAGGCATTCAGATTCTCATAAGCATGCTCAAAAGGCTCCTTTCGCCGGCTTTCTTTAGTGCTGATTAGGTACATGTCTTGTTCCCCAGTATCATTTGTACCAATTACAACCGCAAACTGTTCCCAATCTTACGTGCACCAACTGCACTGGCAAACTTGCCACACAATCTCTGCACCACTGAAGAGCACAGCCATTCCCAAATATCCACTCAATCACAAAGGTTTTTTTTTTTTTTTTTTTTGTTTCTGCGTACGCAGGCTGGTACTCCTGTAGACAGTCCCCTGTATAGATAGGCAAGAATTAACCCCATCTACCCAATAAAGGGAGCGGAGTTGTGTGGATATGACCCGTTTTTTTTTTTTTTTATCCCACCATTAAGGCAGCCATACTCCAACTTCGGGGAAAATCACGAAGTTGTTTTATCAAGTTCATTTTCATGGGAGAGAAGAAGAAGAAAAACAAATGAAACAAAGTTCCTTCTGAGTAAACGCAAATTAAAGAAATTAAAGAAGAGAGGAGAGAGAGAGAGAGAGAGAGAGAGAGAGAGAGAGAGAGAGAGAGAGAGAGAGAGAGAGAGAGAGAGAGAGAGAAGATAAACACTGAACATC
>JADBJO010003494.1:0-5000 GCA_016801955.1 Conus betulinus | reverse complement strand
CCCCATCCCCCATCTCTCTCTCTATCTCTCTCCACTCCCAACTTCATCCACCCTCACCCAGTCCTGATGTCGCACTCGTCCTTCGCTGCTTTCTTGGTAAATATCGCCCAGCCAACACCCACAATACAGTCTGTGACGATCGGTGGTTGTTTTTTCCACCCCCCCCACGTCCCACTCCCTGTAGTTTATATCATTATTATTTTTTTCTTCTTTAAAGAATCTCTTTCCTTCCCAATGCAGTTAGCGTGTCTCTTGCTGCACTTTACGATCCTTGCACTTCGGGAGGGAGGGTTGGGTTCATCCCATGCCATTATTAATTCGTTGTCATGCGTAATATTTCGCCTCCCTTCCCCTCCCCTCCCCCCCCACCCCCCCCCCCCCTGGCCCCTCCCACCACCTTTCCAAATCGGCTCCTTCCCTCTCCTTTTTTTTCTTTGTTCCCTCCCCCACTCCCTCCCAGCCACCACCTCCTCCCCTGACCCTGTTCCTTCTGCAGGATGGGGGTTTGCTACCTCCCCCCTCTCCTCCCCCCCCCCCCCCCCCCCAACCCCAACACATGGGCAACCGCCTCAACACATGTATGCACGCATATGCATGTTTTCGCGCGTGTGTACTTCCTCGCGTGCACACACACAAATGCACACACACACACACACACACACACACACACACACACCACATAGGTCTTCTGTGTTTTCTGGACATTACTGTATTTCACTTCCCAGAGAAAGACAGACAGATGCACACGCGCCACACACACAACACACACACACACACACACACACGAAGGTCACCTATTGTTTTTCTGGACATTACTGTATTTCCCAAAGACACACAAACAGACACGCACACACACACACACACACACACCACACAACACACACACACACACACACACGCACACACACACACACACACACACAACACACACATGCACACACCCACACAACACCACACACACACACACACACACATACACACACACACACACACATGCCACATACACACAAGAGAACTTGGTGAAGAAGTGAGGGGGGAGTGGAGAGGATGAAAAGGGGGGGGGGGGGGGGATGGGGGGGGGTCGCATGGCACCTAATGTCCTTGATGTGCTGAGCACAGGGGGGGGGGGGGGTGGGGTGGGGGGGGGGGGGGGGCACAGAGAGAGAGAGAGAGAGAGAGAGAGAGACATAGAGAGAGAGAGAGAGAGAAAAAAAGAGAGACAGACAGACAGACAGAGAGAGAGAGAGAGACAGAGAGAGAGAGAGAGAATCTAACCCCATGTACAATATCTATACATACTTTTAAAATTTCTGGAAAAAAAAAAAGTCTTAGCAATGAATGACATGCAAAGCTCCCCCCCCCCCCCCCCCCCCCCCCCCTTTATCTTGTTGCTGTTTTCCTTGTTGCAGTTGCTGTGTTGTTGTTGCTGTTGTTGTTGTTGTTGTTTCAAAGTTGTTTCAAAGCAGAAACACATTTTTTTTTTCAAATTCTATAAAAGTAACACCAATTCAACAATTATGGGAAAAAGAGAGAGAGAGAGAGAGAGAGAGAGAGAGAGAGAGAGAGAGAGAGAGAGAGAGAGAGAGAGAGAGAGAGAGAGAGAGAGAGAGAGAGGGGAGAATGCTACAGATTGCAGGAGAGATGAGAGAGAATGAGAGATTGAGAGACAACTAGAGAGAGAGAGAGAGATAGAGAGAGAGAGAAGAGAGAGATAGAGAGAGAGAGAGAGAGAATGCTACAATTGCCAAGAAAACTGAGAGGTGGGGGAGGGGGGGGGGAGAGAGAGAGAGAAAGAGAGAGTAAGGCAGCTTATCCTCCTCTCCATCTCTCTGTTTTCTTCGCTGTGTGGCAGCAGGGTCCCTGATTCCTTTTCAAGATTTAGGAATCTGGGTCACTGGGCTAGACAGGACCTGGCCCCATTCCCTCAGCCTCCCCCTGTCACAACACACACACACACACACACACACACACACATGCACACACACACACACACACACCACACACACACACTCACAACACACACACACACACACACACACACACACACACACACACACACACACACACAGAGGCATGCGCGCACACATACACACACGCATGCACGCACGCACACACAGACACACAGTCACACACCACACACACACACACACACACACACACACACACACACACACACACACATTTTCCACTACGTCTCTGCACACACACACATACACACACACACACACACACGCACACACACACACACATACGCGCGCACACACACACACACACACACACACACACACACACACACACACACACATTCTTTCCTCCTGGGTAGGTGGTTTTTCTGTCCTTTCATTCCGTAACGGCTGTTTGTTTATTTGCTTGTCAGGGCGGCCCGTTTGACTTCCATCGTTTTTTAACCTCTTCGCTCTCGTGATGGGGCTACCAGGCCGGAGACTGGTCTCGAGTCCCACAATGGACGGTAACTGTCCACTGTCCAGTGTCTGTTGTGACCACCACTGTCTAGAGTGGTCATCACCTGTGCCTTGTGCATTGTCTGTTGTGACAGATGTCTTAGGCAGTGACACTGTCCATACTGTGCACAGTGGACCGACTACCTGTCCAGTCTCTGTTGTCATGGTATCTTCAGCAGTGTGACACTGTCCACATTCTCCATAGTGGGCACTACCTGTCCATTGTCCGGTCTCTGCTGTGACGGGCATCTTCAGTAGTGACACTGTCCATTGCGTCCTGTGTGGACACAGTCTGGTATGCATTGTCTGTTGTGATGGGTGTCTCAGGTGTTGTGACGGGTGTCTCAGGTGTTGTGACAGGTGTCTCAGGTAGTGACACTATGGAAGAGTGGACACTAACAGTCTGGTATGCTTTGTCTGTTGTGACGGGTGTCTCAGGTGTTGTGACGGGTGTCTCAGGTGTTGTGACGGGTGTCTCAGGTAGCGACACTATCCACTCTGTCCAGAGTGAACACTAGCCCTCCACTGCCCAGTGTCTGTCGTGACACGTGTCACAGGTAGCGGCACTGTCCATTGGGTCCCGAGCGGAGGCTACCTGTCCATTGTCCAGTCCCTGTTGTGCTGGTCCCTTCTGTAGTCACACTGTCCATACAGTCCACAGTGGACAATACCTGTCCCTTTGTGACAGGTGTCTTCAGAAGTGACACTGTCCATCCTGTCTGCAGTGGACCCCACCTGTCCACTGTCCAGTGTCTAGTGTGACGAGTGTCCTAGGTAATAACACTGTCCAGACTGTCCGCGATGGACACTGCTTGTCTCCTGTGCAGTATCTGTTTGCCAATAAGACTTTTTGCAGATTTTTTTTACTTGCTTTTTTATTTTCATTTTTTTTTTATTTATTTTATTTTTATTTTATTTTATTTTTATTTTATTTATTTTTTTTTTTTTTTAGGGGGGGGGGGGGGGGCATTTTTTCTATCTGTATCATTTTTGGTGCTTTTCTTTCTTTCTTTTCTTTTTTTTTTTTTTTTTTTTTTTTTAATTTGGAGAACATTCCATGAGGCTGAGACCCTTACCATGGTATATGAAGTTTTTGTGCATTCAGGATGTCGGCAGTTCAACAGATTGTGAACTGGTGGACACAGTTATGTGTGGACACTGGACACAGTTATGTGTGGACATCTGTGCTGTGAAAAGAGAGAGAGAGAGAGAGAGAGAGAGAGAGAGAGAGAGAGAGAGAGAGAGAGAGTAGGTGGGTAGGTGGGGAGATGCAGAGAGAGTGGGTATGTGTAGGTGGGTAGGTGGGTTGATGCATGCATGCATGTGTGTGTGTGTGTGTGTGTATGTGTGTGTGTGTGTGTGTGTGTGTGTGTGTGCGTGCATATGAGTGTGAGAGAGACAGAGTGTGTATGTGAGACAGTGTGAGTGAGAGAGAGAGAGAGAGAGAGACAGAGAGAGAGAGACACAGAGACAGAAACAAACACATCACATCAACACTCATCGCACATCATTTTTTTTTCCTCCAGGGACATGAAAATGAGGGAAACGAGATGGGGGGGGGGGGTGGGGGGAGGGAGACATGATACTGAGGCAGGAGTGGGCATGGAGGATGCAAAAGGGAGTTAAAATGAAGGGGGGGGGGGGGCTTTGTTTCTAACACACACACACACACACACACACACACACACACACACACAGAGTCCCAGTACTTTTTTTTTTTCTTTTTCAAAAAAACCCACAAAGGTTGTTGTTTATCTGCGCTTGTCGTACAGACAGTCATTATTTCCCACCTTGCAGTCATCACTTTGGCTTGTTACTTATAAATACCTGTTACTTTCACTGGTAATTTCACACCTCTTCTTATTTTTCTCTCATCATCACAGCCCACTACTCATTTCCTCCATAAATCATTTGGTCAGTCTGGTGAAGACTGGTGGACGCTGAGGTGGATGGGAGCAAGGGGGGGGGGGGGGGGGGGGGGGGGGGAGAGAGAAGTCATACTGTAGAAGACCCAAACAAAGGTTATTATAAACAACATTCTAACCCCACTGTCAACATGGCTGACTGATAATGTCTGGTTACTACTAAACTCTCCATCTTCTCCCCTTGCCACCGACATCAATTTATTTCCCTTGAACTGTGAATTGTCTCCCCTGGTCCCCCCCAAAACATCTGACTTGGTCCAATAAAAAAAACATCTGACTTAACAGATGTCTTTTTCAGTTGTTAAAAGTTTTTCTTATTTTTGTATCACATTTCTGTCTTGCATTTTCCTCCAGGTTTCCAAGATTACACTTTGCTGAATTCTCCGGGAAACCCTTGAATTATAATTATCTCCTTCATTGGTGAAAAAAAACCCACCTCAGAACATCAAATGGTAAATTTCTGAAATCTACCATGGGAAGACATCATTGTCATTTCCAGCGACAATGCTATCAAGGTAAAATAAAACATCCATCCTCATATCTTTCCCCTCACTGATCCAAAGTTACTGGCATACGATAGGTGGAAAGGAACCACTCTGCCTTTCACTTTCAG
>JADBJO010003493.1:235000-237500 GCA_016801955.1 Conus betulinus | reverse complement strand
TACCACACAAAACTCACAAAAAAAGTCTCTCAATACGTCACACACACACACACACACACACACACGTGCGCGCGCGCGCGCGCACGCGCGCGCACACACACACACACACACACACACACATACACACACACACACACACACACACACCTACACACACACACACACACACACACACACACACACACACACACACACACACACACACACACACATACACGTAGACACACACAGCTCTTTTTAAACTTTAAAGGCTGGTACTAAATCTTCCAACTGTCTCCAGTCACCCTGGAGAGCCAATCAACACACGAAAGTGGGGAACAAAGAAAACAAAGTCTCCGCAATACGTGACACAGTTAACAATAACAAAGAAAATATTGTGTCCAATAACAAAACAAGATGGGATACCAGCCCAGTTTGTCGTTACCGTGTTGGTACTTGAAGTGCCCGTGCCATTTTTTAGCAAGAAAGATATAAATAACTTTGCAACCATTAGTGCTGAGTTTTAACCAGCCAGGCCATGGAGCCAGTTTGGCGCTTAACCTCTATACTGCCTCGTCCATTTAGTGAACGGAACTGCTTTGGTATCTCAAGTGCCTTCATACGTAAGTCTTGCAGAGAAATTTTGTCACTGAATGACTCAACAACAAATGGGCGAATCAGTCAGTCAGTCAGTCATTCCCCTGACCGCTGGGGTCGTTGGGAGAGGTGGGGGGGGACGTGATGAGGCAGCCGCCGCCGTTTCTCTCCAGGCTCTTCTGTTGGTAGCTGTCGTGAGGAGATCCGGCATGATCATTTGGTCCAGTCCTTTATGTTTTCGGACCAGCTCTTTCTCTGCCGTCCTCGTCTGCGCCTCCTTCAACGGTACCTTGGAGGATGGTTTTGGAGAGGGTGTGTGACGAATGACGTGGCCAAAACCATGCGCGGAAAGAGAACTGGGCAGCTTCTGGCGGATGGAGTGCTCCAAAACTCGCCAGTCAGACAGTTGATCGTATTTACACGAACTTCACATAACTATTGACACCCAGTCACAGTATGATTTTAATTGTCGGTGATTGAGTACCAACCCCTCATGTTAGCCCCGGTCAAGCATTGGTTACGAGCCAATAACTGTGTAATTACAGTTCTCTTATAAAAGTTCCTTCATTCAAAGTGGGCGGTTCTAACGGTTTGGAAGGTCAGCCAGGTCTGTCGACAGTTACCTGATGTGCTTAGGTGGACGTTTACACTGAATCTGCCCAGAGAGGAGAGGAGATGAGGGGGGGTGGACACACAGGTAAGCACTCACGTTGTGGGGGGGTGGGGGTGGGGTGGGGTGGAGCGTGATGTAAGCTTTTCCTCCGATTAGGGGAATCGTTAGGTGCAATTTTTTTTTAAATTAAGCTTGTTACTATCTGGGCAACTGGGCCTGTTCTTGTATGATCTGAGCTGTTTCACAGCAGAGGTATCGAATAGAGACTGATTTAAACAGAACTTGATTCAAAATCAGAACATTACAAAATCACCCATCAAAAGATCAAAAGAGCAACAAGAAGCTTATTGCTTACATCGTGCTCAGAGATACAGGTACATTTCACTGATAGTTAACATGACAACTGGTGGACATGGAAACAAATTCTGTCTAAAAACAAACAAGCAAGCAAACAAAAGTGAATAAAACTTGAGTTTTTGCGCCAGCATATTTGACACCGAAGGACAGCTCCGCGGCTGTCATAGTAGTAATGGGAGAGATGGGGAATTAGCCAACATTCTTTTGAGCTTCACTGACAAGCCTCTCAGCAAACACAGCTTGTAGCTGCCACAATCTGCTCGTGCGTACTACAACTAGATCGCACGTGACACATTACTCATACACAATCTTTGGGGATTGGAAACGGTCGAGAAACTGACCAGTGCTCACATGTATGTCAGTTTCGCTTGGCGTGTGCGATTTGTCGCTTGTCAGAGTTGGCTCATTGTGTACAGCATCTTTCCACACGCGGACAAGAGAGTACAATGAAGGAAGGGATGGACTGAGGCGAAAGTGTAATTTTAAGACTACCACCCACGTACACACTCTCCACCCAAATGAAATACAAATTACTGAATAAATGAATTCTAGATAAAAGAAAAAGGAACGGAATCATCTACGCCGGCCGTTTGCCTAACGTGCTGTACTGAGAGACAGACAGACAAATAGATAGAAAAAAGGGACAGACAGAATGAGAGAGAATGAGAGAGAGTCTTAACGTGCGCATGTGTATGTGCGTATGTGCGCGCGCGCGCGCGCCTGTGTGTGTGTCTCTGCGTGCGTGTGTGTGTGTGTGTGTGTGTGTGTGGTGTGTGTGTGTGTGTGTGTGTGTGTGTGTGACACACAGATAGAGAGAGAGAGAGAGAGTGAGGGAGAGAGAGAAAAGAGAGAGACAGAGAGAGGGGGGGGGGGGCAGCATAGTTAATGTGAAAGGATGAAAATAAAATCAAGGACGCAGACTTGGACAGGAAGACACTGTTCTCAACGCATCCA
>JADBJO010003493.1:210000-230000 GCA_016801955.1 Conus betulinus | reverse complement strand
TTTTTTTTTTTTTTTTTTTTTTTTTTTTTGTCTTTCTCCACATTAGGTTGAAATGTATAGGCCTATCCTTAAAATGGAATCTTTCTTCACCCTGCACCCGTACCCCTCCCATCCCTTTGCATCTCTCTCTCTCTCTCTCTCTCTCTCTCTCTCTCTCTCTCGTTTTGCCTATTCCAAATAATGACGAGATGTCCCATATGCTTTTACCGGGCGGGAGGACAAGAACAGACATTCAGTTGAACAGTGTGTACATCCATAGTGAACTGAGCCAGTGCGTTAGTACAAGGCGATGTGGGAGTCCGGCAACTGATGAAGAGGACACGGTAAGCTATGTATGTACCCGGGCGGTGCATCGTACCACTGGCGGCAGTGTTTGCGGGGGGAAGATGCTGTTGCTTGCATACAGTGTGATGGATGGTGAATTCCTTCCTTCCGACAACAGTTTCTGAGAACCTCTGTTTCCGCTGTCCCCATTGATGTAGAATTGAGATTTTGTTTGTGTCAACTAGACTGTGGTTGATCTGCTTGTGTAGCAGATATAAGCGAGGCGGTGAGAGAGAGAGAGAGAGAGAGAGGGGGGTTTGATGGAATACGTAGTGCATTTCATAAATTTAGTTTTTGACTGCTTACTCTTCAGTGTCTTTTGCCTCTCCCCCCCCCCCCCCCCTTCCCCCCGTTTACCTTTCGCCTTCAGGAATTGGGTCAGTTTGAAGGGATGGGGGGGGGGGGGGGGGGGGGGGGGGAGGAGGGGGGGAGAGAGGAAAGGGGGAGGGGCCCGGCTGGAAGCTCACGATGTATGTGTAGGTGTGCCTGTGGTTGGGCCGACATTGACGTGAAGTGGCGGGAAGTTGTATCACAGCAATGAGGCCAGCGGCTTTTCATGCACACTTCTGAAGACATGCGGAATTCATCTGACGGGCAGTCGAAAATAATGAACATATCACTTTCATGTCACTCCATGTCTGAACGCAAGAGGGATTGGGGTGGAAAGGTAAGAAGCGTGCGCGCGCGCACACACACACACACACACACGCGCGCGCGCGCGCGCACAATCAGTGATCAAGCAAAGGTTACATTATTAAAAGCACGTCACGCACATAAAATGAGTGCTAGTGAGTTGATGCGCGGGAACCGTGACGTTGTCTCTCTTCTCAGTCCAGTGTCACGTGCAGCTGAACCGGACCCGCACAGAAAGAAAAAGACCCACCCAAAGGTGTGGCTGGGACCCAGAGAAGCGCTGTCCTCAACTGCCGAGCAAACCAGCTGGGAGTTTTCGCTGTCTGCTGGACATCTTCAGGAAGGCATGGTGGTGTGCTGGTAAGTGTGTCGCATGTTTTTTTTGTCAGTGTTTTTTGTGTTGAAATATTGCCGGGAGGGGGGGGGGGTGGCAGTGTAGAAGGGCATCTGGGAGTCATGACCTGAATGCGGCCCGGTCCCCTTAAGAGAGAGCGTGAGCGTAGATTGAGGTCAGGGCCGAAACACTTGTATGAGGTGGGTTTCTTCTCTGAACACCCGCTATGAAGCTCTCCCTACTAATAATGCTTAGAATCTAAAAGCAGTAGATATAAACGTTACCGGCTATGTAACCATGTATCCCCGTCAGGAATGAAAAATCTGTTGACGAAAAGAGCATGTAAATCTCTTCAACAGGTGCGACCCCCGGCGAGCCGAGAACTCAAGTGCAGAGCTCCCGACGCCGCACCAAGTCCTCTACGTACCACTACTCCATACCTGAGTCGACGCCCGTCCTTCGTCAACAGCAAGTGACGTGAGGCGTCGACCCAAGACTTCACCCCCAACTGAAGACCCGGGCGCGGATTGACACCAGTCTCCGTGCCCTGCCATTTGCCTGACGGACCAGACGTGGCCTTCGTAGCCTTTCCTGGTCCCACCCATCGTTAACTGCTTGACCCTCTGAGACAGAGTGTGTCGCAGTTTGACCACCACCCGCCGTCCTAGCTACTGAAGGGTGAGTTTGCACTGTGTGTGTGTGCATGTGTTTGTGTGTCTGAGAAGTAATTACGATACTAGGAGCAGTTAAAACACTGGGTAGTCATGTCACGCTAAAGCCACCCTTTGAAGTGTAGGGTAAACACTTTAATGGTGTCAGAAGTGGGATTACCCGTAGCTTAGTTGTGCATGCATCCACTGTAGCCTAGTGTTGACCTAGTTATCGAAATTGTGTTGCTGCTCAGCACCAAGCATTAATTTAGCACAGAGAACAGCATACAGTTGCTTATTGTGTTAACCCCTGCAGTTAGCATAGGAAGGTGGTTGGTAAAACCAATACTAGAGTGAAAAAAAACCCTAGTTTATACAGTCACTCCCCCAATGGCTTTGAACATTAACTTAGCCACTGCGTCGCAGCTCAGTCAGATGCTGCCAGGATAGGGCCTAAGAGGGCTGCTCAGTTAGTGAGGATAAGAGAGAGGGAGGGGAGACTAACTTTACCCATTTTGATGTCAGTATTACACATGGAGAAGTGAGTCAAGACCTCCTCTCACTCATTAACTTTGGGGATCAGGGAGGAAGCACTAAAGGGTCAGTGGCGACTAGTGTAGTCACCATAAAGAAAGAGACCAGCAGACCAGTCGCCCCAACCCAGCATAGCCGTTCCCGGATACCCCGTAAAGTGTCCAGGGCCTTGTCCCAACCTCGTCTGACTCGTGACACATTAAACCGGAGTTTTTCCATTCAAGAGTCCGAACAGCTGCGCACAGAAAATTGGGTGGAGAGACACACCCCCCCTTTCCGGGTCAGGATGGAGGTAGAAGTACTAGCCAGCGGTCCGCCTCCGGGTTGTCGTCTGTTGCCAGTAGCCACGGAGCTGTGGGGTCATATGAGCCTTTGTTGCGCCCGCGGCAAGCATCCACGAAAGGTTCCGGGCATTTACACCTTGAAAAGGACTTGCCGAAAAGTCGATCCCGTGAGCGCTGTGGGGGTGACCGGGTATCTGGATCCCGACGGGGTCCCCCTAGTCCGGTTGGATCCAGGTCACCGGCAGATGTAAGGAGCCGAAGTTATGACCGGGCGACCAGGGCTGGTGGGATCACGAGCGGAGTGGCGATGGGTATGGACGGCGGCAACGGCAGGTGTTGACCCAGGTGAGACTTCCCTCTCCTCCCAGTCAAACCTACAGGCATGCCCAGGCAGATGATAATCAGCACTATCGTCCCTACCGCGAGGTGAAGCTCAGGCTGGGGAATTTGTGCCTCTCTCACCTGGTGGTAGTGAAGTGGACCCTGCGGTAGCCCCTATCTCTGAACCAAGAGGAGACCCCAGGATGCTGCCAAAAAAAATACATTTTGATGGAAAGACTAATTGGCAGTCTTTCCAGCAGAAATTTGATAGCTACCGGGTAGTTCTCCGCTGGTCAGAAATGGAGAGTAGGGACTACCTAGGTTGGTGTCTTGAAGGAAAAGCCCTGGACTTCTTCACTACATGTACCCGGCTGGGCAGTGAGTTTTCATACCATCAGTTGATGGGAAAGCTTGCAGCTCGGTTTGGGGCGAAAGAATATGTAGGGACTGCCAGGATGCGCTTCCAACAGGCCCACCAGAACGCAGGAGAGTCCTTGGATGATTGGGCTGATAGGGTGCTTACGCAACGTCAGCATACCATGATCTGCCTGAGAAGCATGTCAGAGAAGAGGCCATTAACAAAGTCTGCCTAGGGAGTTTGGATAAGGAGGCAGGAAAGTTTGTCTGTATGGAGGAGCCCCCCAGTCTATAGAGGAGGCTGTGAACAAAATCAAACAGTTCCAGCACATCTCCCAAGCAGTAGGCGACAGAAGGCGCAGGCCCCTGGAAGATCCTCGGGTAGGACGGGTAGGTCCAATTTCACCTGTCACCAGGGAAGAATTTGAGAGACTGCAGAAGGCCATAGATAGGCTTACGCTGCAGCTCTCGAAGTTAGAAATAAAGAGACTTCTTCTTCCCAGAAACCAACTACCGCCACCCAGGACTCCCGGTGAAAAATGCTACTTCTGTCAGCAGAAGGGCCACCTGAAGAAAGATTGCCAGCGTTATACAAAATGGCTGCAGAAGAAGGCAACAGAGAGCAATGGGAAAAAGAGACAAGAAAAAAAGTCTTTAAACGCCTAAGGCTTGGGGATGATGGCCGATCCTCTGAGCCGGAAATACACAAGGGCCAGGAATTTTTGAAGTTTGAGTTCCCTAAAAGTGTTGGCCGGAGGGTCACCACCCCAAGGGCGTGTTGCTCTTTGACTCCCCCAGGGTCGGCTGAATCAAAATACTCGGCTACCCGAAAGCCTCAGCAGTCTGAGTTAAAACCTGGCAATCCTGGTGGTCCGCAGGGTTCCTTGACAGACAAAACTGCAACTGGTCCAAACACCCATGGGGCAATTCAGGGAAAGAGTTCATCGGAAGCAATCAGCCAACAGCCTGAAATCATACGCATTAATCGGGTTTGTCCAGGCTCTTCCGGGGTACACATCATGGTGGGTGACATTCCAGTTAAGGCCAGAGTGGACTCTGGAGCGGAAATCACCATTGTTGCCACTTCCGTGTTTGATAGGCTTTCCAAGAAACCGAGGAAGCTAAAGGAAGTGGTAATGCAAATGGCTGACCAGGGTTCTACTCTGAAGGGTTTTGTCACCGCGCCTGTACCCCTGAAGATTGGCAGGCAACCTTCAGAGAGGGGCTGTATGTGGCTCCGATTGCTGACGAGATGCTGTTAGGACATGATCTTCTGCATCACTGGGGGGCGATCCATGACATGAGGGCTGAAACTCTGTTGATCGGGGAAGAAATCATCCCTTTAGACGTGAGTTTTGGTCAGGGACCGCCAACCATAGCCAGGGTTACAGCTGCCCGTAAAGTTGTGGTACCACCCAACACTGTCATGAGGATAACCGGCAGATTGGATAAAGTCCTTCAGGACTACTACACTGAATCCTCGTTGGGCTCTGAGCTCTTAATCCCGAGGACAGTGCGGCGGTCCGGGGACACATCCAATCCTTTGCCTGGTAAACCCCAGTGACAGGTACCATACTATCAGGAAGGGGAGCTGTTAGCCCATGCATTTGAAGTGCAGGAGATACTGGATCCGGGACAGCAGAACTCTGCCTCTGAAAGAGAAAGACTGTGAACAAGTGGTAAGGGGGAAAAAGCAAGCTGCAGAACGGTACGTGTGGGGGATATAAGCAACCCTCGAAGGACCAAGTACCTGATCTGCAGAAATTGGCTAGTGACTCCAGCACACACCTGACAGAGAATCAGAAGGTGGAGTTGATAAAGCTCCTATGTGATTATCAGGATGTGTTTGCTGCTGATGAGTTCGATTTAGGGAACTTTACCGGTATCGAGCACTCGATTGACACTGGTGATGCCAAGCCCATTAAGCAAAGAATGCGCCGTACGCCTGCTGTATTTGCAGGAGAGGAGGAGGCGCACATTTACAAAAAATGCTTAAGGCTGGTGTCATTCAGGAGTCAGTGTCAGAGTGGGCCTCAGCGCCAGTCCTCATCCGAAAAGAAAGACGGATCAGTTCGCTGGTGCATCGATTACCGAGCCCTAAATGATGTCACAGTCAAGGATACTTTCCCATTGCCACTCGTGGAGGACTGTCTTGATACTTTGTCGGGGAGCACATGGTTTTCGAAGCTGGATGCCAACAATGCGTACTGGCAAGTGAGAGTCAAAAGAAGCTGACAGGAAGAAAACTGCCTTCTTGACCAAGTACGGTCTGTTTGAACATGTTCGGATGGGATTTGGGCACCAATGCGCCAGCCACATTCTCACGCGTGGTGAACCTTATCCTGAGAGGTCTGACATGGAAGACTGTGCTCGCTTTCCTGGACGACATTTTGGTGCTAGGGAACAGCTTTGAAGATCATTTGCAGAACTTGAGGGAGGCGCTGCAAAGGTTTCGACAGCATGGTTTGAAGCTCAAGCCAAAGAAGTGCCTTTTCTCCAGCCTGAAGTTGAGTTCCTAGGTCGGATGGTTAGCAAGAATCAAATTGCTATGTCTGACCGGGACATTCAGACTGTGAGGGACTGGCCTGTTCCGAAATCTTCAAAAGATGTGGAACGGTTTCTTGGCTTCGCTAATTACCATCGCATGTTCATTCCAGATTTTGCAGCGTTGGCGCAGCCTTTGTATAACCTCACAGGAAAGAACAAGTTCTTCTGGGATGAGGAAAAAAGCAGTATTCCTTTGATAACCTCTGTAGAGTGTTGACCGAACCTCCTGTCCTGGCATTGCCAAATAGCACGGATCCATTTGTATTGGATACGGATGCTAGTGATTTGGCGATCGGGGCGGTTCTGAGTCAGATTCAAGGAGGCGTGGAGCGAGTGATTGCGTACAGCAGTTTCGCCCTCACTCCCGAACAGAGGAGGTACTGTACAACCCGGAAGGGAACTGTTGAGTATCGTGAGGTTTACAAGGCAGTTCAAGTACTACCTACTAGGTAGGACTTTTACCGTCAGGACCGACCACTCCAGTCTTACGTGGCTCCTGCGATTTAAACACCCACAGGGACAGTTGGCGCGATGGATGGAGGAACTCTCTCAGTTCCATATGATTATCAAACATCGGGCCGGGGCAAAGCATCAGAACGCTGATGCACTGTCAAGGATTCCTGATGCTTTGACCCCTTGTCAATCTTTCGTGGCTGGCATTCGGCCTGAAAGTCTGCCTTGTGGGGGTTGTAAGTACTGCAGGAGAGCAGACGAACAGTGGGGGGAGTTCATTCAGGCTGTGGACGAAGCCCGGGGCCTGACGGAAGGAAGCCTGACAGTTTTGTCTCCCGAGGAAAAAGGGACCCATCTGGATGGACCTACAGTAGCTACTGTGGGGGGACCTTTCTCGCGGAGTCACGGAAGGGGTGCCATGGGGTTTTCCAGTCATCATGACCGTGTACCTTCTCCTTTGCGGAGGGGTACCATGGGGTTTTCCAGTCATGATGGCCGTGTACCTCCTTCTGACAGACGGGATGCGCATGACAGTGGGCACAATTCCTTGCGCATTCCTAAACTCTTGCCTTGCCCCTGCGCCAACAAGCAAGACAGTTGCCCAATCTCGTGTGGTCCCAAAGAGGGGAACGCATGCCAGTTCCCGGGTGCACACGGGGGGGGTTTGCACCTGAAGGGCGTTCGGGCTCTGTGTCTGCCAGTTCTCTGGGATGTCCGGACATCCCTGCCAGTCTGGTGCAGAGTGTGCCTGCCAGTTCTCTGGTCCACCCGCGGGGTGAACCTGACAGTTTTCTGGCTCGAAAAGGGGGCTGACAGTTTTCTGGCACACTCGAAGGATGCACCTGCCAGTTTTCTGACACATCCTGAACGCCGGGGTACTTCGTCTGATCGGCCAATCCTTGGTTTCACCTTGGGTGAAAAAACCCGGGTGTCTCAAGGTTACAAGGAGCGGTTGACCAGTACGAGTACTGAAAGTGACTGTCCTCGGGACAGCCAGAATACCTCACTGCCTGAAAAGGCAGTGCAGGAAAGTCTTGCCGGTCTCAAGGACTTTGAGATTGGCAGCACTGATGGTGTAAGCTTTTGAGGTAGGAGTTCTGGATGGACAGGTGCAGCTGAGGACCTGCAATGTGCGACTAGCACAAGAGGCTACCTCAGAGATCCCTTCGTGCTGGGGGTTTACGGTTCAGGAACTCCGGACAGCACAGGGGAAGATAAGGACTTACACCTGATCCTCCAATACCTTCGAAGGGGGGCAAAACCCGATGAAGGGGACTCTTCTCAGCTTCGCCAAGTGCAAAGTACCATTGGCTGAACAGAGAGATGTTCCTGCTTAAGGAAGGCTTGCTGTTCAGGCACAAGCCGGATTCCAAGGACTTGGAGTTGGTAGTTCCCGCTTCCCTTCAGGAACAAGCAATACAATGGCACCATGACCTGCCATCAGCAGCACACCAAGGCGTGGCGAGGACTAAAGCTAGACTGAAGGAGAAATTCTTTTGGTTTACTTTAGCTCGCGATGTCGAGGCCTATGTGCTGTCCTGTGACGTTTGTAGCCGTAACAAAAAAGAACAAGCGGTATGGGAAAAGTCCCATTGACGGAGTACCATGCAGGGGCCCCAATGGAACGGGTCCATATGACTTCATTGGCCCCCTGCCCAGGACAGCACATGGAAATGAGCACTGCCTCATGATGGTGGACCAATTCACCAAATGGGTTGAGTGCGTGCCTCTTCCATCACAAAAGGCCGAGACAACAGCAAAAGCTGCGGTGGACAGTTTCTTTTCACGTTTCGGTTGCCCGTTCCAGCTGTTCTCAGACCAGGGACGCAATTTTGAAAGCAAGCTGTTCGAGGCTTTGTGCCAAGCTTTCAAAATCCACAAGGCCCGAACAACGCCATATCGTCCTGCGTCGAATGGTCAGGTGGAGCGGTACAACCGTACGTTGATGGATGCCATACGTTGCTTCCTGGGGAAAGCGCAGAACAAGTGGGACGAACACGTACAGCAGATAGCTGGCGCTATCCGGTCCTCTGTGAACCGAACAACTGGTTTTACTCCAAACATGTTGATGTTGGGGGGGAGGGAAGTGAACACACCAGCGCAGCTGATGTTCCCTGTTCCCGGCCAGAGGTTTGAGAGTGAGGATGAGTACGTGTCCCACTGGTCCAGTCCTTGCAGGATGCCCACACAGCTGCAAGAGAGAATTTGAAGACATCCCTTCGGAACATGAAAAGAAATTATGATCTCAAGATCTTGTTGAGACCATATGCCGAAGGTGATGTTGTCTATCTCTTGGACACTGCAGTTGTGAAGGGAAAATGCAGGAAACTCTGTTCGCCCTGGAAGGTCCGGGGGTCATCTTGAGGAAACTGTCCGCTTACCTGTATCAAGTCAAACTCCGGAACTCGGTCTTCGTGACGAACCATGACCGGCTGATGCCGTGCAGAGATCGGAAACTGCCTGCATGGATTCAGCGGTTCAAGTCACATCCGGAAGAAGAAGAAGAAGTACCGGAGGATGAGGATCAGGGAGTTTACTGCGTCTGCAGGAAGCAGTGGGGCGGACGTTTCATGATCCAATGCGACTACTGCCAGGAGTGGTACCATGGATCGTGTGTTAACGTCACCGCCACTGACGCACTTGATATTGACAAGTACAAGTGCAGAGCCTGCAGGCAGTGAACTTATTAGCCAGGAGTTCTGTTTCAGGATGGCCACCGGCAAACCCAATGCCCTGGAGCGCGCTGATAAGTTCTCAGCGGCAGGTCGGCTGTTCCCGCATGCAGATCGGTTGGTGCAGGACCTTTGGCTTACAAAGGAGGCATCCGAGAGTGAGCGTGAGACATGCTTGCTTCGGATGGTCGCTGTCGCCAAGCAGCGGGACGACCCTTTCTCGAAGACGTGGCTGAGGAAAGTTGCCGAGCGGTGCAGACATACCAGCTGCGGAGTGATCGGTGGATCACAGAGAATGTGGCGCCTGTCACTTCGCGGTCTGGCCGCCCGGGCAAATCTAAACCAGCCTCGGAACAATTTGGGGGGGGCCGTCTTGACATTCGCTTGCTGACCGACCCCAATTTGGAGTGCCATATTGAACGGGCCTCCACGAGGGATAAGCCATCCCAGAGTGGGGAGTATGAGCATTCGGACATACTAAGCGTGATGGACACTGGGGAAGGTATTCCTGGGTTGCTCTCCCCGCGGGGGTCGCCCATGAAGACTGTTTCCCAGGAAACACCAGTAAGCGCTGTCCGGAGCTCTTCCTCATCCGTGGAGCGGCTGCCCGGAGTGGTAAGGTCTGACCTGGGAGTTGAGGCCAAAAGTACAGCCTCCTCCCAGGAAGTGGTATTCCAGAGCGGGGACCTCCGGAAGTCTAGAGCGTCTCGCAAGCGGGCAGCCTCAACACATCGCGGGGCTCTAGGCAAGGTTCCTAAAGCTGGCCTAACGGAAAGTGGACCCGCACTCCCCTCCCGTACTTTCTGGAGAACTGCGAGTGAGGAGGCAGGAGAGCACCTCTCGGTTTCGTCCCGGAGGAGGAGGAGGAGAGACAGGCTAAAAAGCCTAAAGCTGTTCCTAGTGCCACCTTCACTCCTTCCTCAATCGAGCCGAGAGAGGTCGCCCCTGTAGCCAGTTACACTCGCCCAGTTGAGTCTCGGGAGGAGGAGTGTATGGTACCGGGCTGCCAAGAGCCAGTAGGGGACTTGAAGGTGCATGCTTTCATGCATCACCTCCCTGGAGTCTTCGACGAACGGCTGTCCCCAACCTCAGAGAATGTGTGCTGAAGTGGCGTAGGAAGGCGTTGCTGCAGGCCATGGACTGGCTGATTATGTCGTCTGGTCGCTGGGAGGACTTGGTTCGGTTCCTCAACATGCAGCGTCTCCTGTCCACCCTGAAAGATGCACGCATCTCGGATGGGCAGCGAGAAGCTATGACATCTTTTTTGTCAACACATTGGGGAGCCGTGCCGACTTCCTTCCAGCTGTACCCGGCCGAATCGCCAGCCGTGCTGGTCCATTGGAGGGTGGTGCTGCTTTTGGGTGGCGCGGATGGACCACCAGGAGAGCGAGTACTGGCGGGAACACTATCCAGCGCCGGAGGCCTTTGAGCCTGCCCAGCAGCCGTGATACCCGATACCCAGTTCCCACGGCATTTGATGCGCACTTCCACCTGGATAGAACTATCCGGACAATGCGGCTCCCGCTGGACTCCAACCTACAGGCTGTGCTGGATGGGACCCCTGTGAGGATGGAAAAAAACGGGTCCGGTTGGTGGGAACTTGCGCCTCCTTCTGTGATCCCGTCTCCTACCCCTCCTCCGAGGATCTCGCCCAGTACCCTGAGGATATGGTGGTAGCGGTTGGGCTGCACCCGAAACATTGTGCAGAACTGGCCGGTCGAGATGTGGAGCAAGCCCTTTCGAGCTGCGGGAACTTGTCTCATCGCCACGGGTGGCTGCTGTGGGCGAGATGGACTCGACCACAGCATACCAATTGAGACCTGGTCCCGTCAAGCGGTGAATCTCTGCAGGATTCTGCCCTTGGTTTCACCCCACCATGTTCTCGTGCTGCATTGCCGAGGGATGTCCGGGGACGATGGAGCGGAAAGCTTACCTCCAAACGCTATGCCTGGTCCGGAAAGGAGTGCCCGAGAGCAGCGTGTATATGTGCACTGCTTCTCGGGGGACGAAAACGTCCGTGACCGGTGGGTGGAGGCCTTCCCCAACGTCCACTTTGGCTTCACCTGGCTGGCAGGTCCTTTAACCAGGACCAGGCCAAAGCACTAGGTGGGATGGACCGGGACCGTATCCTGCTGGAGACAGATGCTCCATATTTCCACCCTAGAAAGGCCCAGTGGTCTGCACCCAACCAGCTCTTCCAGGTGGCCGAGTGCATTGCACCGATGCTGTCAATGCCCGTGGAGGAGATATTGGACCTGACTGCTGACAACGCTCTGCGTCTCTTCAGCTGTTAGAGACATGCGGATGCCAGCCAGACCTGGGCTCTTGTGAGGGAACTACACTCACTAAAGCTTTTTAAAAGTCGGGGGGAGTGTAGTGACGCACGCAGTGCGCATACGCACCCGGTTCACAACCGGAACCGGAAGGTGCACCTCGCATGAGCAGAGCTCACTTATCAGCAGACGACGACAGGGTGACGACGAGGGGACGACCATTCGGCTTGCGACCCCCGGCGAGCCGAGAACTCAAGTGCAGAGCTCCCGACGCCGCACACCAAGTCCTCTACGTACCACTACTCCATACCTGAGTCGACGCCCGTCCTTCGTCAACCAGCAAGTGACGTGAGGCGTCGACCCAAGACTTCACCCCCAACTGAAGACCCGGGCGCGGATTGACACCAGTCTCCGTGCCCTGCCATTTGCCTGACGGACCCAGACGTGGCCTTCGTAGCCTTTCCTGGTCCCACCCATCGTTAACTGCTTGACCCTCTGAGACAGAGCGTGTCGCAGTTTGACCACCACCCGCGTAAACACTTTATATCCCTTGCATGGGAAAACTGACAGAACGCAAAGATTAAGTTCCTGAAACAAAATTCAAATTCTTTCGGTTTTGAATTCACTTGCTCTTCGCTACAAAACAAAACAAAACAAAACAAAAAAAAAAGATAAACCAAGTTGTAAACTAAAGGGCGGAAGGTCTAAAAGAAAATCTCTCCAAATTCTGTTCAGCCACCATTGTTGTCCCCACGTTATCTGATTGGTCAACAGCACCGCTGCTGTATCCACTCGTTCCGTCCGTAGACTATCCTCACTTGTTGGGGCTAATTGTGGATATCGTCATATTTCTTTGTCACATTTAAGTGCCCGCAATATTTTTCTGCAAGCAGAATGTTTGTTTTTTTTGGGGGGTGGGTATTTATTTTTTTTTTTTTGCTATCCCATTTTCAGTGCCTCCTCAGTGGCACTGCACCCACGCCGCTCCCTCCCCCCTTCCCCCCCCCCCCCCCCCCCCAACACACACACAGTCCATAGCCCAGTCCATCCCACCGCAGCCCTCGCAACTGAGGACACCATGAGAGCAGGACATGAAGGGACACAGATTTTGAGACTTTTTCTTGTTTAATTCTGATCGATGAGAATGAGGACGATGAAGATGATCATACGGATTTGCATTCCGATCTGAGATTGCATGGCAGGGTTGTACTCTGCGCTTACTTTCATAATATATCCCGGCGTCAACCAAGAGATACAGACACCTGCAGTGTTGGTCAGGAAATTCGAGCAAGTTGAGCAACACTTTCAGAGACGCATCCATTTAAATGGATGAAACTGGACTGGGTGGCCCCAGTCTTCCAACTGTAGCGCGACACACGGTTTCTGTGCACACAGGCGAGCTCGGCGCAAGTGCACCTCACGTGAGAAGTGTTCACCGACAGTCAGGAAAACTAGCAGACAAACTCCGGGAGTACGACACATGGGCTTGAAGAGAGCGGACCGGCGAACTTGTAGTTAGTTCTGGAACTTCGTGGTGCTGACAGCAACACTAGTGACAGACCAGTGCTATGGCCCCCAGTTTATAGCAGACAGTTCTGCCTTAGCACTGCCACAGAACAGCCGTAGACGGTTACGACGGCTTTGACGGTTCTGGCAGTACCAGTCTAGGCCTGGAGGCTGGCACTGACAGAAAGGCTGTGACAGACTCGACTTTTTAGTTGGTGACATTGAAGGGCTTGGGAAAGAATCCTGACGAAACCCCCAGCCAGTGTCTGGACTGACCCGTTAAGGCAGAGTGCGTGTGTGTGTGAATGTCCAAGTGCTTAAGTATATAAAGAAACTTCTCTAAAGTGGAGGGAAAACACTTTACAGCTGAACCCGTGGCAAACTCGACTCTAAGTAGGAGCCGGTCGGGGCAGAAAAGTCCCACATGGCTTTCATGGGAATCGAACCCATGACCTCCCGGCCGAGAGTTCGCGACGCTGACCACTTCGCCACGGCGGCTGGTTCAGCGAAATGTGCTTGATATTTGACGGAAGGAAACGCAGGTTATTGTTTTACTGCAAATTCCAGAATCATTGGGGTGTAGTTTTGCTGTGTCCTGTTGTGTTATGTTGTGTGGTCACCAGGTCAGGACCTGAGAGAGGGAGTGTGTACTTTATGATATTGGTTGGGAAAAAACTTGTGTAACCAGCACATCATGTGTACATTATGTGGGCTTCTGTGTCCCTTATTTCATAACACTTAGTGTCGTTTTCTTTCTGTTTAGGGTTTCATCTCTCCTTTCACAGAATTCTCTTTTCACTGCTTTCTAGGGATTTATAGCCCGTCTTTCATATAATTTGGTTTTTCCTTCTGTCGAACGATGGAGTAGAGTGTCCTCCTTGTATAGGATATGACGTCTTCCTTTCCTAGGGTTCAGCGTCCTCTTTTCCAAGGGTTTAGCGTCTTACTTTCCTAGGATTTAGAGTCTTCTTCTTGCAAGGTTTAGCGCCATTTCCTAGGGTTTAGCATCCTCCTCTTCCTAGGAATTGGCGTCGTCGTCCTTTCCTAGGGTTTAGCGTCTTCCTTTCCTAGGGCTTAGAGTCGTCCTTTCATATGATCTAATGTCTTCTTTTCCTCGGGGTTTAGCGTCCTCCTGCTTTAGAGTTTAGCGTCTTCCTTTCCTAGGGCTTAGAGTCGTCCTTTCATATGATCTAATGTCTTCTTTTCCTCGGGGTTTAGCGTCCTCCTGCCTTAGAGTTTAGCGTCTTCCTTTCCTAGGGCTTAGAGTCGTCCTTTCATATGATCTAATGTCTTCTTTTCCTCGGGGTTTAGCGTCCTCCTGCCTTAGAGTTTAGCGTCTTCCTTTCCTCCTTTCATAGGATTCAGCCGTCTATCTGAAAGGGGTCTAATGTCTTCTTTTCATAGGATTCGGTCGTGTACCTGAAGGGGTCTAATATCTTTCATAGGATTTCATATCATTACTTTTTTGCACAGGGTGTAGTGCCTGTTAATAGGATTCAGTGTTCCTGTTCGGTTCAGTTCCTCTTTTCAGAGGACTAAAGTCTTTTTCAGGGCAGGTCTGTGTTCTACTTTTCATGGGGTTTAGTTTCCTTCTTTCCTAGGGTGTAGTCTCTCTTCCTTAGGGGGGGTTTTAATGTCCTTTAACAGGATTTTCGTGTTCTTCATAGTGTTCAGTGCCCTTCTTTCGCAGGGATTAACGCTGACCTTTCTTTGGGGTTACTGCCCGCTTGTTTAGGGGTAGATGCTCTCGTTTCTTAGGTGTTGGTACCCCTTTCTTAGAGTTTTTCACATGGTTAAGTGTCCTTTTAATACGACTCAGTGGCCTTTCTTAGGGTTCAGTGTCTTTTGAAAGGATTTCATGTGCCTTTTGAACAGGGTTTACTGTACTTTTCAATAGTATCCTTTCGTAGGTTTCAGTGCTATCCTTTCATTTCTCTTTCGCAGGGGTTGATGTCCTCCTATAGGGTTTAGTGGTCTCCTTTCAGCCCTTTTTAACAGGGTCTATTGTCTTCTGCTCACAGGCTTTAGTGTCCTTTTTACCTGGTTTAATGCAGTCCTTTCACTCTTATCAAATAGGATTTGGTGTCTTTCTTTAAGACTGTGCCCTTGATCGAGGTTTAGTGCCTCTTTTCAGTCCCTTTCAATAGCATTTGGTGTCGTTATTTCGTACGGATTTGTGTCCCTACTTCGGGTTTAGTGTCTTCCTTTCACAGTCCAGTGACTGTTCTGTCTACGGCGCTCATGTCTCATCTGTGTGGCGTGTACTTGCTTCTTGGGGTTTAGAGCCGCCTTTCACAGGTCTTGGTGCATTCTCTTTCTCTTCTTTCTCAGTGTTTTGTGCTTCTTTTCATAGCTTTTTTTTTTTAGTCTCTATCTCATAGGATTTAATGGCGCTTCTTTCTCGACGTTTTGTGCCTCTTTCCATTAGGGTCTAGTCTCTATAAAGAATTTATTATTCCTTTTCAAAGTTCAAGCATTACTTTTTAGTCGGGATTTAATCTGTGTGTGTGTGTGTGTGTGTGTGTGTGTGTGTGTGTGTGTGCTCGTGTGTGTGTGTGTGTGTGTGCCTGTGCGTGTGTGTGCCTGTGCGTGTGTATTGGAGGATCGAAAAAGATGACCACTTTCCAGGATTCCGCCCACTGTACATGGGACCGGTTGCTCTGAATAGTCCAGGACGACAGACCACTGCACTAGGCACCGGGGACAACAGGGCACCTCACCACTTCGACCGGTGAGCTGAAATAGCTGACTCATTTGAATGGGGGAAAAAGAATCGGGAAGTGCATGCTACGAACATTTCGTCAGTGCAGAAAAGAAAGACTACATACAGAGCAAAATAGGTGCAAACTGATGTTTTGATGTGTGTTTTTTTTTCTTCACCTTGGGCATGAAACATCCTTTTCGTCTTCTCGGTTTAGCTGGCGTTCCTGTCTGTCGGTCCCATTTCTTGTCCCGGGGTGGGCGTGGGATGGGGGTGGGGGTGGGGCTTAACGTAGTAACGGTAACCCCAAGATTTTTTTTTCAAATGACCCGTTTTTATCTTTTTGCTTTCAAACTGAGGTGACCGCAAGCGGAAGTAAAAACAAGATGTATGGTATTTTTTGTGTACTTGGGTGACCAGGTCATGAGAAAGAATGACACCACACTCCATTCTCCCCCGTGCTTCCTCTTCCTCGCCTTCATAATCACCGTACATGTGTATGGGCACACAGACACACGCGCATGGTGCACGCACGCATGCATGCCCGCGCGCGCACGCACATACGCACGAATATGAGCACTCGAACTCGCGTTAACTCCCATATGCGCACATGAATACACACACACTAACAAACACAGGGGCGCGTGTGCGCACATGCGCGTCCCCTGCCCTCCCCCTCTCCCCGACCCCCAACACATTCTTTCTCTGTCTCTCTCCGTCTCTCTCTGTCTCTCTGCCTCTGTCTCTGTCTCTCTCTCTCTCTGTCTCTCTCGAGCTTCCCCCTCTCTAAAAACCCCCCCTCTCTCTCTCTCTCTCTCTCTCTCTCTCTCTCTCTCTTTCTCTCGAGCTTCCCCCTCTCTAAACCCCCTCTCTCTCTCTCTCTCTCTCTCTCTCTCTCTCTCTCTCTCTCACACACACACACACACACACACACACACGCGCGCGCGCGCGCGCGGGCGCACACACACACACACGCACACACACTACAATTTAGCAAAAATGAATCCTTTCATTGTTTCAGTGTAAACGAAGCATGAAATGAGCTGATGGATCGCAGACTTGACATTTAAATGCACGTGTTGCTGTAGGACAACGCCGAACACTGGAACATGTGGGCAGTTTGGAACGGATCCAGATCGATGTTAATGTCATGAACTGCTCGCATGTCAGAACAACTAGCAGTGCAATGCCTGACAAAGAAAGCGATGATGGTGCAAACAATGAAATTATAACCTGACATCCTTCGACAGCTTAGCGCCAAATCATTTTGAAACTTTCACAATGGCGGCATTACTGAGATTTACTTTCAGAAAAATTGTATTGCTTTGTGTGAAGTTTCTAATGCTCTTATGCAGGGTCAGGTGCCCCTTTTTAATTTCCACAGACCGCGCATGTCGTGGTAGAGAGTGCAAAAGGTTTTCTTAAAATGTCAAAGCGGCACCTCGTCCATAGCCATTGTGAGTGCAGATCTGTTAAAGTAGCGGTGCATGCGACTCCAGCTGCTTTCTTTCTTTCTTTTTTTTCACCTTAGTTTAAATCGAGTTGTGATTGGATGAGTGTGCAGGCCGAGGCAGGGTCGGAATGGGCTGCTGCCGCTTCCACTGTCCTGTTCCAGAGCACTTGAGAATGACGGAGTTGTGTTCTCGGAGAAGTTACTGCCTCGTGGGAAATAATCGCTGAGCACATAGTCGTGTACTACCTGAATGATTTTCAATGAGTTTACTGTTCTTCCATTCAGACAATATTGCCCGCACCCTAGGGTTAAACACAGTCCAAAACACATGAGTTTCGGACAGTATGCCGGTAGATCACGCGCTCCATTCGTGAAGTTTAGTCACCATTTTTCAGAGGATTCTCTTCCCCCATTTGAGTTTACTTCCGTGTTCGGTGCCTATACCACTGCGAGTCGCAGGAATGTGACAACAGAAACAAAAACACGTAAGGTGACCACGATTTCAGAATAATAAGCCATCGCAGTGAGTTTGGCAGTGATTTGATAAAAAGCTGAATCATCACACATCTTCTTGAAAAACAGACAGACATGACAGTTCGACATCAGAAATGCAAATTTGCAACTCCTAAATTTTTGACAGTTTTTCATTTTTTAATTCGTCTCAAATGGAAAGTGAGTGCGGAATGTCGGCAATATAAAATACCTCTGCGTCACATGGGCGGTAGGGAGAAGGGTGTTGCAGAAAGCTGTTTCCCTGTTCATACTTGTAATAAACCGTGTAAATCAAAATGTCCAATATCCAGGGAATAACTCATGAGTGTGCCTGAACTGAACTGAATGCATCGGATTCTTTTTGCACAGAAATGACATTCTGAAAGTAAGTATTGATTTGTTTACGTCAACAGGGGCGAGGAACCGCTATATCAATGACCACGGGAAACAGACCGGGCCACAGGAACTCGGGGAGAATACTCCATGGTCTCTTTGTCAGCAACGTAGTTTTCAACAACGCAGCCTCGGTCTCCTGGAGACGCCTTTGATCTGAGCACTGCTGACAGCTCGACCTGATCCTTAGCAATGCTCCAGCCTTACCAGTGTCAAGCTCACCATCAGCTAACAGAAGGCTTGACTGTGACACTGACCACTCCCTGATTTGCAGCAAGATGAAGCTGAAAGCAAAGAAATCGAATGGCAGATTCTGGATTGACGCCAGCGCCGAGAGAAAGCGATTGAAATTGTAATTTTGCTAAAGCGATTTCTTCCAAGCCTGTAGAGAGTCTGCGCCGACGAAAGATTGAACACTTAATAGTCACTGGCATGCAGCTTGGTCCGCCTTTGGCAAAAAGGCCTATAATTCGGGAACTGGTTTGAATCTCACTCTTTGCAAGTGAACCTGTCATGGGGAGGAAGAGAAACGCCCTTGCTGCACACAAAAACTGCCGTGGTGAACAGGAGTTGCGGGTTTTCCAGGCTGCTTGCAGCAAAGTGTGACAGATTGCCAGAAATCCGCCAGCGATTGTTATTGACTCCAGCTCTTTTCCCCAGATACAGATTTCAGCTCACACAGACATCGAGGAATGTTCAACGGCACTGGTTCAATGCTGAAGAAAACTGCATCTCAGAAGTCTGCCACAAAGTAACTCGGGACTCTGTGCACAACAGACGGAGTGCTGGGTAGAGCACTTCCCCAAGCTGGATGACGGCTGAAGATAACTCAAATGCCACCAAGTGGCTGCCCTTTTTTTTTTTTTTTTTTTTACCGGAGATCAACATAGAACCAGCTCTTTGGTTTCAGAATCTCTTTCCTCTGGCAAAGCAGTAAGGAAAGACAGCATCCTAGTTGAAGACTTGCAGTGCCGCAGAGGACTCCACATTACCGAGCTGCACGAGCTTCTCGGCCCCCACTTGAGAGAAGATGAATTGCAACAAGACAGAGACGCCAACAATCTCAACGCTGTACAAAAACGAAGGTAACAGGACTAACTGCAACAATTCCGATGTCATCTCCATCCTTGGTGTTGTAGGGAAACTTTCACTCGCGCGTCGCACGTAAGAGGCTCCAGATGCTCTCAGAATCTACCCAGAATAATAGCGCAGATTTCGAGCCAACAGGTCCAACATGGTGCGCCATGGACCTCCCTTAGACACTGATCTGGTCAGCAGGGATGGCTGCTTCTAAGACAACCCAAAGACCGGGATGACTAGCAAAATTCAACAGCGCCAGATCTTTTCATAAAGACATGAGGACCACTGAGGTCTTTGGCAGCTCACATGAGAAGCCTTCTACATTCGAAGTGGAGTGAAACAAGGTCGCATCTTCGCACCCTTTTGTTCGGGATCTTCTCCGCCATTCTGCCGAAGCACTTCTTTGGATCTGCTATGGAAGGCATCTCCAGACTAGATGGAAACCTCTTCAGTCTGTTCCAACAGCTGAGTCCAGTACTCGGCTGACATGCCTGTGGGACTACCTCTGGGCAGATGAATCGGCAGTCACCTAAAGCCGAGCTGAAGACTTTAGGGGAAAGACCCATGGCCAGAGAGACTAGCGTCAGCGTGTAGCTGCGAGGACTCGCTCCCGCCTGGCCCCGGACCAGTCACACCCGACGCTGCACCAGAATACCCAGCCAGTGCGCTGCTCCATGGTCGACCTACCTGCTTGCAAGGCTAGTGGTGGTGGAGTTCTGTCTTTCTGTCTGTCTGTCTGTCTCTGACTGTCTCTCTCTCTCTCTCTCTCTCTCTCTCTCTCTCTCTCTCTCTCTCTCTCTCTCTGTATATGTGCGTGTGTGTTTCTCTCTCTCTTCTGCCTCTGTCCTGTCCGTCTCTCTCGATTTCTCCTCTCTCGCTCTTCCTCCCTCCCTCCCTCCCTCCCTCCCCTCTCTCTCTCTCTCTCTCTCTCTCTCTCTCTCTCTCTCTCTCTCTGTCTCCCTCACTCTGTCCTCTCGTCTCCTGTTTCTGCTC
>JADBJO010003493.1:195000-205000 GCA_016801955.1 Conus betulinus | reverse complement strand
TAGTTACCGCCAATGACATTGACAAACAAAGCACAGGACAAGACACGATGCATTTCGACCTCTTGGGTCTTCTCTTCAGGCAAAATATCAGATCACATTTAACATTTAGGACAGTACAAACAAAGAACGAAGAGAGACTTACCTGTTGTCCATGTGGTGGGAAGAATGGCCGCCAGACAGACAGGATGGCAGGATGGATGTTTTAATCTGAATGCCTTTGACCTCCTGCGTGTAACTGGAATAGAGGAGTGTGTGCATCTGTCCTATCAATCGGGGTGCGTGTGTTGCAGGTACCATCGTTCTTTTGTTCGTTTGCTATTTGAGGGTATATTTGTGTTGCAACAAATCATCGGTCTGAGGAAGGAGAGGTCTGAAAATGATTCGGGTCACATAGTGTATTCCTGTACCTGACTTTTCAGTGCCTGTTGATTTCCTCGTCATTCTTTATACACATGAGTCGTGCTGCTGTTTAATCCCAGTAGGATCGCTGGTATTCCACGGCAAAGAAGACAGTGACATACATTATGAATAGTGCATCAGTAACGCATTTCTCCACTGAAGGTCTGTAACATGGATAGATAATTAATGCCTGTGTTTATGTGTCGGTCTAAGTTGAATACTGTTGCAAATATTCTTTTGGTGTGTGTGCCTGTGTGTGTGTGTGTGTGTGTGTGTGCGCGCGCGCGCGCGTATATATGTGCATTGTTTACTAAACACGAATCATTGAAGGAAGAAAAGCTGCCAGAGAGAAAGCCATTGATGATCTGAAGTATGCAAATGTCTTTAATTTTAATCTTGTATTGCATTACTTGACGTTTAATGCCTGTTGCTATTTCATCTGCTGCTTACAGAAATGAATGCGTCGTGGAGTTCTCTAATCTTGGAAAGGGCCTATCCTTATAGAATGTGGGTTTGCACAGACAGCTACAAAGACAGAAACCAGAAGAAAAGGGGGGGGGGGGGGGGGAGGGGGAAGACAGACAAAAAGCCCATTGTAAATCAAAGGGCATCTGTGCTTGTGTCCGGACTGCAAGTCTGGGTACATGTGCTCGTTACGAGCGCGAGCGTTTCTTTATTTTTGTATATTTTGTATGAGTGTGTTGCTAATTAGAACGAGCCTTCGAAGAAAGAAAAGCTTCGTGAGATAAAGACACTGATGACGTTGTCGCATGCAAAGCATTTTTGATTTAACTTTGATATTCTGTATAACAATATTCGAGTTTTATTGCCTGTAGCTATACTGTTCACTCTTTATGCATATTAATGGATTATGGTGTGTGAATGAGGTGGGTTTTTTGTTTGTTTGTTTGTTTTTGATGGCTCGTTAATTGACTTCAACGCAGTGACAGCCCTGATATGGCCCTGTGTGGTCGGCTGGGCGATAAGCAACATTACCTTACCTCGCTGTTTTTCCAAAGGCATATCACTGGAAGGATAGTTTACCATACTTTGAAGGGTGCATGAATAGAAGAGAGATTTTGTGAATGTCTTTGGCATGGATGTTTTGAATTACCTGTGCGCATTTATCTGCTGTAGATATTTGGGTGCGTGTATTTATGAGGTTTTTTTTAAATTTCTATTTATTACTTTTTGATGGTCTTTGCTGATTAAAATCAATGTTCGGAGAGGAAAAGGGCTCCTTGAGAAAAAGCCATTGATGTTAGGAGAGAGACGCAGAAATGATATTGTTATATCTTTCATTCATTTGTATTCTGCGTGACATTACTCATTTTAATGCCCATTGCAGTTTCTTTTATTCCTTACACATATGAACGGGTGGCGATGCTGTTTTATCTTTACAAGTACCTGTCGCTGGTACACTGTTACATTGTGGCGACATGTGTAGCGAAAGCTGCATTATAAACTTTCTTTTCTTGATGTCTTGGACATGGATGAATATGTTTTGAACAATTGTCTTCCGAGTATGTCTGGTGCGTGTGGTTATCATCACAAGTGCCAACATTATGACATTGTTTTGTCTATGTGAATGTATGTATTGTGATAATCGCAATTAGTTTTTTTAAGGGGAAAAGAGCTTGAGACAAACCATTGATGTTTTCAAGCATAGAACGACATGTCCCCTTAACATTTTGTTTGGCATCACTTCGTGTTTTGATACCTGTTGCTAGTTTCTAAAATCTCTCTGGAAACACGCGGTGACAGTCCTGATATGGCCCTTTGCGGTCGGCTGAGCTATGAATCATCAATACGCCCATTGCAAATATTAGTGACATAGCCTAGTGTGAAGTGTGCACGATATGAATCGTCAATACGCCATTGCAAATATTACAGTGACATAGCCTATTGTGAAGAGAGCATGATATGAATAATCAATATGCCATTGCAAATAATACAGTGACATAGCCTATCACAGTGCCATATCCTGCTGTGAAGGGAGCATGATATGAATCATTAATACGCCATTGCAAAATGATATCTATCATCAATACGCCATTGCAAATATCACAGTGCCATATCCTGTTGTGAAGGTGCATGATGTGAATCATCAATACGCCATGCAAAATGATATCTATCATCAATACGCCATTGCAAAATGATGTCTATCATCAGTACGCCATTGCGAATATCACAGTGCCATATCCTGTTGTGAAGGGTGCATGATATGAATCATCAGTACGCCATTGCCAATTTGAAAAAGAAAGGGCATTAGTTCCGCAAGACAACACAGAAAAACAGATTACAGGACAAAACAATGCTTTTCGACCTCTTGGGCCTCTTCTTGGGCAGAAACAAACATTTAGGACAATGAACACGAAGAACGAGCAACCACTTATCTTCTCATATTCGGCGCCATTTTAGGCCCTGACAGCCCTGATATGGCCCTTTGCGCTCCGCTGGGCTATAAGCACCATTACCTTACCTTACCCTTCATCGACCTACTCTTCCCTTTATTCCCCTTCGACAATGCTTCACGTTGCTGCATAGTCGCATTGAAAGTGCAGCTGATGCGAGTCAAGCACAGAAGTGCACCGCTGTTAATGTGCCTAGTATGCTCATGAGTCGTCAAGCCAAATCTGGCGAAGATCGGATGAAAACGGTGGATTAGTAACGAAAACGCTGGACGCAGACAGACTGACTGAAGTGAAGCGCTTTGCAAGTGAAATGAATGTGTGCCCAAGTCCGCAATAGGTGTGAGTGCTTTTTAGGAGTGAGAAAGTCCTTTTGTTAGTTCATGTGTGTGTGAGTTGTTTATTGAAATGAGATTTCAAAGGGGAAAAAAAAGGAAAACGGGGTCGCACACTTAGATATTGTGTTCCGAGGCTAGGGGATATAACGGGCTTCGATCTTTCGTTGATATTTTGAATTCCGTTCGTTTACCTTTTAATGCCTGTTGCTGTATCTTTTTCACTTTTTTTTAAACACTTTACAGCAGACTCCATGAAACTCTTGTTCAGAGATGTTCCACCTGATATGATCTTTGAATTTCTGAAAGAGATTAACATTTTTCATCGCTCAAAGAGTTTACGGAAGAAAGATTTTCAACGAAATTTCAGATGTGATTTTAGAAAGTGTATTTTAAACGGTTGTGTGAATAAGGTTTTTGTTTTTTTGTTTGTTTTGTTAATGACGATTTCAACGTGGTGACAACCCTGATATGGCCCTTTATGCTCGGATGAGCAAAAAGCAACATTATTTCTCCTATCTCGCTCTTTATGCAAATGAATGAGCTGATTTCTTCTCTGAATGTTTCAGACATGGTGGTATTGATTTTTAAATGCTGTGTGTGTGTGTGTGTGTGTGTGTGTGTGTGTGTGTGTGTGTGTGTGTGTGTGTGTGTGTGAGTGACTGTGTTTGTGTGAGAGACTGACTACAAATTTTCAAAGGATGAAGAGTTTCTTGAAAAAGTTGTATTGATGTCTTAGAGTATGGAAATGACGTAAGTCATCTGTCTTTGAAACTTATTGTATTTCTTACAGCTTGTTATGCCTTATACTGATGTTTCCTGTTTTCTACAAGTGAATGGGTCGTGTTGCTGTCAGATGTATGTAACGGCCTATCCATTATCGGCACGTCGCTTCAAACATCACAGTAAACACAATATTATTGTGAAGGGTTCTACTGACTTTTTGTTTTCAGTGTGTACGGAGGGGTGCGGGATTACTGTTTTTGTGTACGTGATATGTGTGTGTGTGTGTGTGTGTGTGTGTGTGTGTGCGTGTGTGTGTGCGTGCGTGCGTGTGTGTGTCAGCCCTATAAATCCGGTTCCACCAATTTATGTAATGTATGGTGCTGCTGTCTAATCTTTACAAGATGAATACGTTATGAGTGCATGTGTGCGTGTGTCCACCATATCTAGTCGCGTGTGTTTAGTGCTGGTGCCGATGTTAATTGTTTTGTTTGTGTGCGTGCGCGCGTCTGTCTGTCTGTCTGTCTGTCTGTCTTTGATGACATAAACTGTCGAAGGAAAAGGCTTCTTGAGAGAAAGCCAGTGATGATGTGTGGCATGAAAATGGTACTGTTACATCTTCAATCATTTATGTTCCATCACTCGCGATTTTGATACCTGTCGCTGTTTTGTTCAATCTGTACCAGTGAATGGATCGTGTGCTGTCCCGCCTTTGCAAGGGCCGATTATAGCCGCAACCTGTTTCATGAGGGGAGAATGAGTAGATAGTATGGCATGTGAACGGTGTGTCTGCCCTGGTTGACTGGCTTCTTGTGTGTAGTATGGATGGAAACGTTCTGTTGCTCTCTCTCTCTCTCTCTCTCTCTCTCTCTCTCTCTCTCTCTCTCTCTCTCTCTCTCTCTCTCTCTCTCTTTTGTGTGTGTGTGTGTGTATGTGTGTGTGTGTGTGTGGATTTTGTGTTGCTTATCAAAATGAACTTCGGATGGAAGAAAAGTTGCCTGTGATAGAACCATTTATGACTGAAGGACTGGAGATGATGATATGTCTTTCGTCGATGTTTTGTATTCCATTGCTGTGATCTCTTCATGCTCATTGCTTTTTTCTTTGTACACAAATGACTAGGTCGTCATGCTGCCTAATTTTTGTAAGAGCCCCTCATTGTTGGGGTACCATCATGCAGACATGACAGCGACATTCCGTGTTGTGAAGTGTGCATGATAAGCAGATTTCTTTTCTGAAGGTCTTTGGCATTGATGAATGTATTGCATGTCTGTCCCGTATGTCTGGGTGCGTGTTTTTATTACAAGTTCAGATGTTCATTTGTTTCTTGTTTATGCCCGTTTCTGTTATCGCTAATTGAAATGAAGCTTCTAAAGGAAGAAATGCTGCCTGAGACAAAGCCAGTTATATCATGAGGCATAAAGTGTGGCTTGAGTCATGTCTTGCATTGCTTAAACCTTCAGTGACGGTTTTTTTTTTTCTTGTCACTCCTTATACAAAAACCATAGGTCACGGTGCGTCTAAACTTTGCAAGGGCCTGCCATACGCACGCCATTGCAAGTATTATGAAGACGTACCATTTGTGAAGGTTATGCAATGAGATTGTTCTGAATCTTTAGACATGGATCAATACGTCTTAAATGCACGTGTCCATGCCTACCCTCTGTGTTTAGGAGCGTTGTGTACTAGTGCAAATACACTTTCATTTTTTGTTTATAAATGTGTTGTTTATTAAGATTTGTTTCAACAAGAAAGAGCAGTTTGAGAAAGTCATTGATATTCTTTCTTTTGAAAACGATTTGATAACACTGATTCCATACCTTGTATTCCATTACTCGACCTGTTGATACTTTGTATTCCATGACTCCACCTGTTGGTTTGTATTCCATGACTTTGTATTCCATGACTCCACCTGTTGATACTTTGTATTCCATTACTCCACCTGTTGATACTTTGTATTCCATGACTCCACCTGTTGATACTTTGTATTCCATGACTCCAGCTGTTGATACTTTGTATTCCATTACTCCACCTGTTGATACTTTGTATTCCATTACTCCAGCTGTTGATACTTTGTATTCCATTCCATGACCCCTCCAGCTGTTGATACTTTGTATTCCATTACCCCAGCTGTTGATACTTTGTATTCCATTACCCCAGCTGTTGATATGACCCCAGCTGTTGATACTTTGTATTCCATTACTCCAGCTGTTGATACTTTGTATTCCATTACCCCAGCTGTTGATACTTTGTATTCCATTACCCCAGCTGTTGATACTTTGTATTCCATCACTTCACTGTGTGAATGCGTTGTTTATTTTCTTATTCACTCATTAAATACATAAATGGGTCGTGGGACTGTTTGAATCTTTGCTGTGGTCTTTATAAAAATTGGTACATTACTGCAATTAATGAAATGATATACCATATTGCGAAGAGTACATGATACGAAGATTTCTGTTCTGAATGTATGATTTGAATTGGTGTTGGTGTGTTGTTGTTGAATATGTTTGAGCCAACTGTCGCCCAACCCAACCCCACCCTCCATGTCTCCCCTTACCATTTCCATTTTCCCCTCCGTCTCTCTTCCCCGTTCCCCCCCCCCCCCCCTTCCCCTCCCCCAACCGTTCCTTCCTCACGCCTCCTTATCCCCTCTCTCCCCATGGCCCTTTGCGGTCGGCTGGGCTATAAGCAACATTACCTTTTCTTATCTCCCTTTTCCAGGTCTCTTCCTTCCCCTTCTCCCAGTTCCCCCCCCCCCCCCCCTCCCCCGAATCCTTGGCTACACCCTCCTACCCATACCGAACTCTTCTCCTTTCCCCATTCCTACCTCCCCCTTTCCCCACACATCTTTCAATTTCTGAAAAAGTTATCAACATTTTTCATCTGATCTCATCTTTTTTTGTAACGACTTGCAAGTTGACTGCAATGCGGTGACATCCCTGATATGGCCCTTTGCGGTCAGCTGGTCTATAAACAACATTCCCCCCCCCCCTCTCTCTCTCTCTCTCTCTCTCTCTCCCCCCCCTCCCTTCTCCCCTCCCTTTCCTGTGCCCTGTGCATCCCACTATTGTGTTTCTTCCCCCCCCCCCCCCCTCTACTCCGTGCACCCTTACACCCTACCCCCCGTTACTCTCCCTCCACTACCATCCCTCCTCCTCCACTTTCCCTGGTTCCCCTTCCCCTCAACTTTACCCCCCTCTCGTGTTCTCAGGCCCGCTTGGAATCAAAACGTTACTTCCTTTTTCTGTATGGTTGCTTTTTTTTTCCCAAGATCAGATGAAAAAAGTGTGGATTTGTACTCCCCCCCCCCCCCCCCCCCTTTCCTCTCTACCCCTCCTCTCACGTGTTCGCCCCGGACCCTCCTGTTCTTATACAGTCCCCCCTTTCTCCTCATTTCCCTTCTTTCCCTCCCCCCCCCCCCCCCCCCCAGCCCCTCTCGTCCAACCATATCTCTCCTCTTCCCCCGTCTTTCCCTTAACCTCCCCCCCCCCCTCCTCCCCCCCCCACACACACACTCTTTCTTCTACTTCCAGTTCCTCCCCCCACCCTTTCCCTTTCCGTCGTCTTCCATTCCCTCATCTCGTTTTGAAACTCATTTTCGTCCATATTGTGTCCCTCCCTCCACTCCCTCTCCTTTTCTCCCACACCTCTACCCTCCCCACTCACCCCCCATCCTTACTGTCCCACTTTCCCTTCCCGCTCCTATTACATTCCCCCCCCCCCCCCCCCCCACCACCCGTCCTTTCCCGGGCCTACCCTTCACCCAGACATCGCTTCACTTTGTGCCATATAGTCGTATTTTCGGCGCATTAAGAACGCCACTGATGCGACTATCTGGCTTAAAAGTGAATCGCTGTTCATGTGCCCAGTATGTCATAGAGTCGCCAGGCCAAAATTCAGAGATCGGACGAAAAGAGTGGATATATATGACCAACGACAAAAAAAAGAAAGAAAATAACAAAAACAGGACCCAGGCAGAAAGACGGTGATGATGTGAGGCTTGGGAGTGATGAAATGATATGTTGTTATTTTGTAGTTACCACTACTTTACCTTTTGATAACTGTTGCTGTATTTTTCTTTATACAAATGAATGGGTGGATTTTTTTTTGTGAATTTCACTGACGTGGTGATGTACATTTTTGAATGCTTATGAATGTGCGTGTGTGTGTGTGTGTGTGTGTGTGTGTGTGTGTGTGTGTGTGGTATGGTACTGTCTAATCATTACAAGAGCCAATGATTAGAACGCCATTGTTAATAGTCCCAAGACGACAGATACTATATTGTGAAGTTTTCATTGGTAGTAGTTTTGTTTTCTGAATGTCTTTGATGTAGATGAATGTGTTAACAATGTGTGGTCTAGGTGCGTGTGTTTAGTGCTGGTGCCAATATTGTTTTATTTATATATAATCAGCTTTCGAAGGAAAAAAAACTTAAGAGAAAGCCAGTGATGTTTGTGTGGCACGGATATGACACGGTTACATCTTCACTACTTTGTGTTCCATTACTCGACATTTTTACTATAACTGTCGCTTTTTTTTCAGTTTTTATTAATGGATCGGGCCATCTCGCGCCTTCGCAGAGGACAGTTGTTGTTTTTTTTTCGTGTTCCCCTCCGCCGCCGCACCCCCCCCCCCCCCCCCCCAATCTCCAACCGTTTCCTCGTGTCGCTTCCTCCTCCCCTCTCCCACGTCTCCCCCTTCTCCCCCCCCCCCCCCCCCCCCCCCCCCCCCCCCCCCCTTCCAACTCCTACCCATACGGAACTCCCCCCCCCTCCTCTCCTCTCCCCATTCCTCCCTCCCCCCCCATTTCCCTACACTCCTTCCTTCTCCCTCCTTTACCTGTGCCCTATGCATTCCACTACCGCGTTTCTTCCCCCCTCTCCGCGCCCCATGCCTTTTCCTACCCCCTTCACACTCCCTCCATTACCATCCTTCCCCTCCACTCCTTTTTCCCAGTTCCCTTTACCCAACCCTTACCCCCTCCAGTGTTCTCAGACTCGCTTGGATTCAAAACGGCACTTCCATTCCCTGTGTGGCTGCATTTTTTTTTTCAAGATCAGATTAAAAATATGAATTGTACGTTCCCCCCCCCCCTCCACTTCCTTTACCCCTCCCATGTACGCCCCCTGTCCCTTCTGTTCTCCTCATCCAATCTCCCCTTCCTTTACCCTTCTCCTCCCCCCCCCCCCCCCCCCCAGTTCTCTTGTCCTCCCCCATCTCTCCCCTTCCCCCGTCCTATCCTTAACCTCCCCCCACTCCCTTTCTTCCACTTCCGATCCCTCCCCACCCTTCCCTTTCTGTCGTCTTCCTTCTCCCCGTCCACATATCGTGTCCCCCCCCCCCCCCCCCCTCCCCCCATTCCTTTCATTCTCCCCGTACATATACCCGCCTCGTACATCTACCCACCCCCGTACATCTACCCACCCGTACATCTACCCACCCCGTACATCTACCCGCCTCTTACATCTACCCACCCCGTACATCTACCCACCCCGTACATCTACCCACTGTACATCTACCCACCCCATACATCTACCCATGCCCATTCACCCCCCTCTTATCTCCCTTCCCTTCCCCCTCCCATAACATTTGTTCGTCGCCCCCCCCCCCCCCCCCTCTCCCCGGCCTCCCTTTCACCTGTGCATCGCTTCACTTGCCACATAGTCGTATTTTCGGCGCATTAAGAACGCCACTGATGCGACTATCTGGTTTAAAAGTGAATCGCTGTTCATTGCCCAGTATGCCGAGAGTCACCAGGCCGAACATAAATATCGGACGAAAAGAGTGGATTTATATGACCAGTGACCAAAAAGAAAAAGAAAAAAAAAAAAAAACAGGACCCAGGCAGACAAACACTGGACACGATGTGAGGCTTGGAATTGATGAAATGATGGCAGTGCATCTTTCGTTGATATTTGGTATTCTCCATTATTTTACCTGTTTATTGCCCGGAATTGATGAAATGATGGCAGTGCATATTTGGTATCTCCATTATTTTACCTGTCAATCTCCCTTTATTCAAATGAATGGGTGGGTTTCTTTTCTGAATGTCTCTGACGAGGCGATGTACCTTTTCGAATGTTTATGAATCTCCGTGTGTGTGTGTGTGTGTGGGGGGGGGGGGGGGGG
>JADBJO010003493.1:170000-192500 GCA_016801955.1 Conus betulinus | reverse complement strand
TGTATGTACATGCGCACATGTGCGTGCATTTAGGGGTGAAATTAAAATGGTTCACGACCGACTTACGGTCTTTTTGTCAAATATTCTGTCTCTCCGAACAGAAAAATATTTGCGCCTACAAAAATTTGCTCCGCCGTCCAAAGCACTCCCTCGCTTCCCACTGTGAAATATCCTGTCACCCCAAACAAAAAACGTGTGCACGCACAGGAAGTACGCTTGCACCCAATTTACCCACTTTCTACCTGAAAGGTTCATCCTGTACATGCGGTGGCTACACAAAAGTTAATCTTGGAACATTTGCAAGTGCGCGCGCACGCACGCACACACACACACGCGCGCGCGCGCACACACACATGCGCGCGTGCGCGCGCACATGTACATTTGTCTTGTCTCCTTTCAGTCTTGGTTCACGCTGACCCTTGCATCACAAATCGGTTATATTCGATCAAGGATCCAGCATTGTTTTTGACGTGGCGTTCACAAAGGAAGTCTGTCTCTATCACCACAAGAAATCAGTGCTTGCATCCATTACTCTGTGTGTGTGTGTGTGTGTGTGTGTGTGTGTGTGTGTGTGTAATCAATAACTTTGTCATATTGCTGACGTTCGAATAGTTCAAGAAGTTAAAATTTGTACCCCTCACTCCATCCCATCCCATCCTTCACCTCCCTCCTCCTCCCCCCCCCCCCCCCCCCCCGGCCCCCTCTCTCACTGTCTCTCCTCTTCTCTTCCCTCTCTGCCCTTTGTGAGTTTGATGGAAAAATGTAAAGTGAACTGGCTAACGAATTCTTGATAATAACAGAAAGGGAGGAACACGAAGAAGAAAAATCAAAAGAACGCTTCTAAAAGCCTAACTTTTTTCCCCCGAAGGTTCAGTCAGTCGATCAGTCAATCGATCTTTCTTCTTCCCAGTCGTGATACCAGACGCAGTAGCAGACGAAGTGGAAAAGATATCAGCTGCAGCAAATGATAGCAGCAGTGAAAACCCCGTAAGTGTTCTAGCCGCTGTCGTTGCACAAAACAAAGAACTCTAAAACAATGAAAAGACCACAGTGACAGGGTCGGACGAGGGGAAGAGGGGATGGAGGGGGGGGTCTGGGGTTTGAGGACCCCACCACCCCGCCCCTCCCCCCTTTCCCCCTTCCCCCTTTCCCCGCCTTCCTTCTCGGCTGGGAAGAAGAAATGGCATTTTTAACACGTCCCCCCCCCCCACCACCACCCCCACACCCCCGTGCTTCCATTGGGCCAGGTCCCGGATCCCCTTTTGAAGTGCTCCCCTTTCGCATAATTAATCCTGCCCTCCTGAGTGGCTATCTTAATGGGTGTATGATTAACTTCCGTAGTGCTAGTTCCGGTTGGAAATGCTCGTTCGCATGGCGAGGAAACTCGGACATCGGCTCTGAAGCAATTTTGATTTACCTTCACCAAAAGGGGTTTTATTTCCAGCACTGCTTTGTCAGATTTACGAGAAAAAAAAAAAAAAAGGGGGGGGGGGGGGGGGGAGAGAAAAAAAAAAAGAAAAAGACCCCCCCCCCCCCCCCAAAAAAAAAAAAAATTAAGAAAGAATAAAAATCTATGTTGACGAAAACTTCGACAACAGAGGAATGCGGTCTAGGGACGAATCCGTGCAATCTCGGTGCGGATTTTTAAGAAGGAATCCGGATCAATTAGCGGATACAGACACATTCACTGAGGAGGTTTTTATTTTTTTTCCCCCGTTCAGTTACTACGAACAAACTACTGCGCTGATTTAAAACGAATTTCAGGAGAAACCTGAAATGTGGCCCAAGAAAGACGATGTTCAGTTTCGTGGCCGATCCGGATCGGCTGTTGAATCTAGGATCTGATAATATTTTCACAAAAGTTCCACTGTACATGAATGCTACAAAGTCACTGCGAGGTAATTCATTTCAAAGCAAATGCTTATTTTGGTATTTTGCAAGTTTTAAGGGGTGGGGGTGGGGGTGGGGGCAACTTTCAGTCATATCAACTATTACTTCCCTCGGCAGAATTTTATTTTCTGTGTGACCTGACTCCAATCGCAGATAAAAAGGTTCATTCAGCATTAATATTTCAGAAGTCTTTGCTCTCCCCAGGGCCCTTCCAGCTTAAATCTTATTTACCTATAGCGTGTCGGAACTTGAGAGCTAAATGATAAAGCCTGAAAATGTCCCAATAGCTAGAGGAAAGTGTGTGTTTAAAAGGGTTGTGGGAGTGAGGTTGTGTGTGTGTGTGTGTGTGTGGTCTTTAATAATGACTTGTCAGTTGACTGAATGCGGTTACAGCCCTTTGCGGTCAACTGGGCTATAAGCAACACTATCTCTCTCTCTCTCTCTAAACTGTAGATATGTGAGGGCGAGGGTGTGTGTGTGTGTGTGTGGGGGGGGGGGGGGGTCATTCTTGTCAGACGCCTTCGAAAATCAACATAATCATGGTCCAGGAAATGCTGGAAAGCGATAGTGGACGCCGTAAACCTTAAACACGAACCACAACAGGTAAATGTTTTTTTTTTTTTTTTTTTTTTTTTTTTTGCGGTTGTTGTTGCTTGGAGCGAGATCATCTGTGGATCAAAATGCAAACATGCGTGTAGTGTCGGCGCTGATCATGCCCTCAATTCGCTGAGGTATCGAAAACACGTCGACACCAGTGCTGGTCTGAAGAATACCAAAGACATTTGTCCAGGTGTCGACCACCTTCTAAGCCAAAGCCAGCAGGGCACCCGGAAACATATTCTTTTAGATTGTTGGGACTTGCATGATGTGAGACATGACCACTTCACAGCCTGAAAACCTTGTTCAGAGATGTCCCGCCTGACGTGATCTTTGAATTTAAGAAAGAAGATTAACATTTTTCATCTGATTTAAGATTTTGCGGAAGGAAGATTTAGCGTGTTTTTTAGAAGGTATATTTCGAAGAGATGTGTGAATTTTGTTTCTGTTGTGGTGGTGGTGGTGGTTGTTGTTGTTGACTTCAACGTGGTGACAGCCCTGATAATGGCCCTTTGCGGTCGGCTGGGCTATGAGCAACATTACGTTACCTTACCCGAAAGAGTAGACCTGCTCCGCAAAGGTTGAACAATGCTGTTACTTCAGCCAAACCCCACTCGAATCTGTTGTATGCCTCCCAGTAAAGCTGCCAAAATACCCCAGATACATCAAAACTGCTCATCTGAATGAGACGTTGTTTCAGAGCTCTACGCTTCAGTGAAAGTTGCAAGTTTGTAGCTCAGTTTGTAACTGGATATAGGCTGAGTAGATATACTCTATAGGTATTTGGTGTTTACAAGTTCGCAAATAGCAATGCATCTTTTAAACTTGGTCTTTTTAAATGGAGATCCATGCCTTATTTCTTAAAATTACCACACAAAAAAGTCTGGAGAGAAATTTTCTGTCTCGCATTTGTAAACAAATTGAATAAACATCCTGGATCCACATTCGATCCCGATTCGGCGTTCCAGAATTCCTCCGTTCAACGTCTGGCTTCGTCCACGGGCCATATTAATTTTATCTTTCTACCAAACTGCGTTAAAATCGGTTCGACAGTTTGGGCATCATCTTGCAGACAGACAGACAGACGGACATGAACAACCAGCCAACGGACGCCGCCGAAAACCCAACCTCTATGGCAGAGTTAATAACGCAAATGACAAAACCTTGCAGTCCAGCGTGTCATACTGTGTCAACGACCTTCCGCAATACGCAACGCCTCAGGGAGCAGAAGGCGGAGTGTGTGTGACGATTTCACCGCTTGAACACAGCGTGTGGGAGTTCCGACGGATACGCATGTGCATACCCTTGTGCACCGTCTGGCATAGTGTGATGCCAGTGGTGTGATGTTGGGCACCAGGGAAGTACGGACACTCGCACAAACACGCGTGTACGCGCACCCCACGCACGCACCTACGCACGCACACACACGCGCGCGCGCGCGCACACCGTTTTTGGTGGGGTGAGAGGGAAGACATGAAGATTGAAGTGTGGGGAGGAAAATGTTCAAACAAGGAAGCAGAGATGAAATTTTGAAAAAAAAAAAAAAAAAAAAAAAACCCGACGTATTTTTCTGCCAAAAGCGGACAGCCCCCCCCCCCCCCCCCCTCCCTCTCTCTCTCTCTCTCTCTCTCTCTCTCTCTCTCTCTCTCTCTGCCCTGATGCTGGATAAGTTTTGGTCTCCAAAGCTTGTCGCCCTTCGAGACCATTTTCACGTGGGGGTGTCGTCTGTTCAAACCAAGGACATGACTTTCGATATCTCTTTGAGTTCACATGCTGGTTGCACTTCATGCGTGTTTCCCTCGCTCTTTTTTTTTTTTTTTTTTTTTCCTTTTTCTTCATAAACATGACTATAATAACAAACATAGAAAGAAATGCTCTTAACCACGCTGACCGCTTTGTGGTAAAATTCCGATGCAGAAAAACTCTCGTGCCAATGTGCTGCTAAACACGTCCGCCGTTGACTAAGAATTCACAGTAATGTAGGTTCACTGCAAAAATGGCAAAAAAATGAAATGGCCAGTGCGACTGTCTGTCCCGAAAAGGGTGATCTCCGTATTCTGTCGCCAGAGGCTTGGTGCGATTTATCAGTGGGATCAGCTTCTTCATTCAGTGGACGTGCGGATGCCGACTTCATCTTTGAGGAAATGGTTTCTGGCTAGAATTCACTGATTAATGGAGCGCCTTACGAATGACGTGCTGACATGCAACTAAACAACCAAAAATTAGAGAGTATTATTAGATTTAGTAACTGTCTGATGAAATAGAAATCCGTCCCTTTCTTTCCATTCGTGTTAATTAAATGCTTCTCTTTCATCATCCCTATCTTAAATAATTGTTAAATGAAAAGAAAAAAAATAATAAAAAGAAGAAGAAGAAGAAAGACGTAAAAAGAATCATCGTTGAGCCCCTAGCAAAATCTGCGTTGATCGTTGCCGTTCCATTACTCTGAATGTGGCGACAGCCCTGATATGACCCCCTCGATGTCGTCTCAGTGGGCTATAAATCACATGGATAGAATTAAACTGAGATTACTTTCAATTCTGTCGACACCGCCAGAAGCGCTTTCGCCGAGTGAGATGACCCCCCCCCCCCCCCCCCCCCCCCCCCCCCCCCCCCCCCTAATAATTCCAGGGAAAGGTCGCACTCATCTGGGAAGCGAGAATTTAGCGGGTCATGTTGACAAACTTGTGTTCGAGGCATGGTCATCTTTCTTCTCGATGAAGATTTTCGATTGCAGAACCTCAATCCAGCTCACGCTCAGTCTGTTCGGAAGTAAAACAAAAACTGTGCTTCCTACAGTTCCCCCCCCCCCCCCCCCCCCACATCTTCACCCACCCCTCCACCCTACCTCTTTTTGAACTTCCTGTGCTTTTCTCTAAAGCTTTTCAACGCTAAGATCAGAATCACTCCTGACAACTTGGACAGCACAAACTTTTAACTGAATCTACACTAGTTCATGATCTGTATTTTTCTGGTAAGTCTCTTCTTTCTTTCAATTCTGTGCCCGACGAATAGGTCAGGGAAACTAATTCCCGGGTTACCTTGAAAATCATAATTGTAACCTTGATTCACACTTTCACGTTGCCTGTACCCATAGTGTTTGATTGCATTGATGTTTTGCTTTTCTGTATTACCCATGTTATCAATTATTCCCTTTCATGTGGTGGTGCCCCCCCCCCCCCCCAGGAATACAGTTCTGCCGTTTTTCGTTCTTTCCTTGAAAATCCCAGTTTAGACCCCAAATCCCATTTAAAAACTACATATCTCTTACAAACCTTCCCTCCTCGTTAAAACTGTTCGGTGACAGCCCAGATATGGCCCTTTGCGGTCGGCTGGGCTATAAGCATTACCTTGCCTTGCCTTCAGGGAATGGCTGTCTCTCAGCTTTCGGCCCACCTGAATACCAACAATTTGATGGATCCCCACCGTCCGCGCAATGAGCAGGTCAAAGTCAAGAATGGTCTGCATCTGCCGTTGATAGCAACGGAATTTCCTTACTGTTCCTTTTGGACCTGTCGGCAGTTTTTGATGCCATAGACCGCGACATTCTTCTCTCAAGACTCCGGCATTCAGTTGGCTTCTGTGGCATCGTTTTCAGTTGGTTGAGGTCTAACCTCAGTGCTCGACCTAAGAAAGTCGCGGTATACGGTCTCTCGTCGTTTGCCACACCTGGTACCTGTGAACTGTGGGGTCCCACAAGGCTCTATGTCTGGGCCTGTTCTGTTCGTTCTGCTCGTAGACTTCTAGTTAATCAGCCAGTATTCATCGTTACTTGAAAACATTGAAAACACATAGCAACACAAATGAGGTTTCACATCTGAACTCGTCAGTATAGTCATCAATACCCATGAATATATAACATACTTGAAGGGTTCGATCATCTTGAAGAAATTGTAGATCAATTTGAAAACACACACACACACACACACACACACACACACACACACACACACACACACACACTGAAGTTATGCCCCTTGCTCCACCTAAACCTTTAAGCCATCCGTCTCTTCCTCCATCCATCCGTTTACGGATATTGTTCTGTCCTCTAAGTCTTGTAACCTCGGAGTCACTTCCGATTCAACTTTTTCCTTCAAGCAGCATATATCTAACCGCTGTAAAATCAGCTCTATCCGACATGTTTCCACTGACGCCGCAAAGACACTGGTCAGGCGGGGAGAGAGAGTGGAGGTTCTACACCCTTGCTCAAAAGGAGACGGGTGAGATGAAATTGAAGACAGACTGAAAAAGTCTTTGGTGGATGGGCAAATGCTACCTTAAACACAGCACTGATGACATGTTCAGGAACTATTTGGATCTCTCTCTCTCTCTCTCTCTCTCTCTCTCTCTCTCTCTCTCTCTCTCTCTCTCTCTCTCTCTCTCTCCCCTCCCCTCTCTCTCTCTCCTCTCTCTCCTCTCTCTCTCTCTCTCTCTCTCTCTCTCTCTCTCTCTCTCTCTCTCTGTGCGTGTGCGTGTGTGTGTGTGTGTACTGGTTTTCATTTTACTTTGTAATTTATCCGATGTTCTTGGATGCAGTTCTGTCTGTACTATGAGGAGATTGCTAACTGTTAATGATGGAAGCGTTCTCCCGTGCAGTTTTAACATGTGTGCATGTTTATGTCGGTTTACATTTTTTTTTTTTTTTACATGAATACTTTAACTATACGTTCATTGTGCAGAACTGACGACAGGGGTTCTGATGAACCCTCCTCCCCTGCGAGGGCAAAAATTGCACTTGCACACACACACACACACACACACACACACACACACACACGAGCGCACGCAACATCTCGTCCCTTTCTCGCCAGACTGTTCCAAGGGAAGTAATACAGCAGGAAGGTTGTTTCGTCAGGTGAATGAATCGGCTCCCCGTGATATTCTTCTGTCCCACACGGAACATAGCCTATCAGCGCGATGGCTTCGGGTGTTCGCCGCTGTCTCGCACTTTTCCCATTCGGAAGGAAGCTAACAAAACTGGTCGAATCACCTAGCCCGAAATATACAATACAATGTGTATTCAAAAGAGGTATAGATGATACAGGCGAAGCTAACAATGTATAACGCAGTTTCTTTCTGTTTGAAATCCACTTCATTCATCTTCGTTATGAAAAAGACAAATGGCTGAAAGGGCCAAATATCAAACATGAAATTGTTTTAACCGTCATTTTTGTCATGCACCAAAAATAGTAACGTCTTTTGATTGGTAGATGGTGAACTCGGCTTTTCTTTCTTGGTGCATCAAGACGCAGGGTCGGACAGACGCTTTTCAGGATTTCTAGGAAACTCTTCTTAACTTTTCTTAATTTCAAGTTCCCAGTTTTTTACATCTTCAACCTGCCCCCCCCCCCCCCCCCCCCCCCCCCCCCCCCCGTCTTTAAGTCCAAAGTTTTGCCAAGTCATTACTATGAAGACAATTTAGTTGTTGGCCTGCGCTTGTTTCCACCAAGTTTCCATTAGATTGTTCGTCTTTGTATTTGTCTGACTTTATTCAAGTTTAAAAGGCTGTGCCAGTCTTGAATAAAAGTTACTCTGTGTTAGGTTTCCTTATGGGAGCAAAAACTACCCCACTTGTTTACTGTTTGTTGTTTACTGTTCCCTGCCTCATTTCATTTCCAATTTCGTTTTGATTACATCGAGGTTATTTGTATTTGTTTCTGTTTGTCTTAGTGTTTGTTTTTTTTATCTCCCTTGCATCCTTGGGTGGATCCTCAAGCGTAGGCTCAAAGATTGCCCCCTACATTTTATACTATTTGCATAATATCTAGTTTTTCAGCAACTTTTTTTCCTCCCCACACTTTCGTTTGGTTTCCCTTACTACTCTTCGCTGGCTGCTTCAGGGGTGCTATTGGATTCTTTTTTTGCACCCTTGGTGGTGAGAACACCACGGTATTATGGACTGTGGGGTGTGTCTATTTGACGCCAGGAGCGCAGATACAATCAGCCGTGTCTCCCTGATGAGTTCCGACCCAGCGGACGAAAGGCCTTGGAGCAGGCAATACAAATGTATTTGCCTTTAAAAGGGATTGCGATGGTTCCCTTATGCAGCCAGTGAAGAGTTTTCATATCTGATATATTTTTTTAATTTCAAGTTCCCAGTTTTTACATCTTCAATCTCCTGTCCCTTCACCCCTCTTTAAGTCCAAAGTTTTGCCAAGTCATTACTATGAAGACAATTTAGTTGTTGGCCTGCGCTTGTTTTTCCCCCCGCTATTAGATTGTTCGTCAATGTATTTGTCTGACTTTATACAAGTTTAAAAGGCTGTGCCAGTCTTGAATGACAGTTACTCTGTGTTAGGTTTCCTCATGGGAGCAAAAACTACCCCCACTTGTTTACTGTTCCCTGCCTCGTTTCATTTCCAGTTTCTTCTTAGCTGGTAATGAACTGCATTTTTGGCACGATGCCCTCCCTTCCCCCACACTGGGGCTGGACCCAAAACTTCTGCTCCCCCTCTAGTTCCCCCCCCCCCCCCCCCCCCCCCGCACACGCACACTCCTTTCAAGCTCCCCTTTTTCTTTTGTAATTGATCCGACCCTGACATGCTACCACGCTGGGAGGTCAGGATTCCAGTAGATATCGGCCTGTATTCAGAGTGGGCCTATATGTTCGTTGGTTAGTTAGTGTTTTTTTTTTTTGATCCTAGGTGGCCCCGAGCCCGGGTTGTTGAATGTTTTATATATGGACTCAAAAGGGATGACTAAAGCAACGTCCTCGACTGTTGAATTTCGCTCACTAATTGGGTGCGTCTTGAGAAAGTTGTTAGTTCCCTGACCAACGCTGCAGTGTTTGTAGGCCTGTTTATTGTGTCTGATCAAGTTTGAAATTGTAATCGCTACAGTCCAGCCGAGACACCCCAGTGTCTTTTCGGGACTGTCAAACTCTCTCTCTCTCTCGGACTCCGCCCTTTTCACAGCTTTTGTCTTTATTCACTGCTGTTCTGCCCCCCCCCCCCCCCCTTTCCCTTCCCCCTCCAGTCTCTCCCCTCCACCACCCACCCACCCCACCCGCTTATTCACTGCTCTCTCTCTCTCTCTCTCTCTCTCTCTCTCACAGACGCACGCACGCGCGCGCGCGCGCGCACACACACACGCGCGCACACACACCCCCCTTTGCGGCCGGCTGAGCTTTAAGCAACATTATCTTTGCACGCACAGAGAGAGAGAGAGAGAGAGAGTTGTACGAGACACCTACGACAGTCCCCACAGCAAGTCACACGGACAAGTTTGCTTTCTTCCTTGCATTATTTCTGCCCTTGCATGGTCTGGCCAGGAAGAAAGTTGTGCCGATCACTCGTTCACGTCACCCTTCGCGTGGCGCTTCACCCGCCCAGAGTTTTTGCTATGTCCTGTAGGTGCAGTGCTGTTTGGAATGTGGAGCCGAGGGCCAAGGGTGGCAATGCACGGCGCCCAGCTGGTCAAGGGAAAGCGACTGTGCACAAATATTAGAGTTACTAGCAAACATACAACTCGGATAGAACAATGCGAGCAAGCTGTCCCTTCACTCGCAGTTATTCACGAAACTGACTTTCTGTGTTCGCGCATTTTAATTAATGAGAATCCTCTTCTATCACTATTTTGCTTTTTAAAATGCCTTTTTTTTTTCAGAATGACTACTGCTTTCCATTTTCACGAAACTTAAGTCACATGAAAATCACAAACTCGACGTGAATCGAGTTCGGGTCTGTTGGTCTCTGGGGGTTAAAGCAAATGCGCAGCGATCGATTCTATCAGGTTGTGCGGGGGGACTCTTGTCACTTTTGGAGAAGATTACTGCTTTTCAGCAGAGAGATACTGACAACGTCTTTCTTCTCACGAAACTTAAGTCCATGAAAATCACAAACTCGACGTGAATCGAGAGTTTCGGGTCTGTTGGTCTCTGGGGGTAAAGCAAGCCGCGCAGCGATTCCTCAGGTTTGTGCGGGGGGACTCTTGTCACTTTCATTGGAGAAGATTGATTGTCAGCAGAGATACTGACAACGTCTTTCTTCTCAGCCACTCCGTGAAAACCTTGTTCAGAGATGTCCCACCTGACGTGATCTTTGATTTCTGAAAGAGATTAACTTTAGTCATCTGATCTAAGATTTTACGGATGAAAGACTCTTAACAAAGGTTCCGATGTGTTTTTAGATAGTGTATTTTAAAGGGTTGTGTGATTTTTTTTTTTCATGACCTATGAGTTGGCTTGGACGCGGTGCGGTGGCAGCCCTGACATGGCCTTTTGCGGTCGGCTTGGCTGTAAGCAACATTACCTTATCTTACCTTACTCTGTTTTACTTATAAAAGTTACGTCCATCACTTCTACATTAGGACAGCACCGGATCCAAGCTGCAAGCAGGCTCTTCTACCCGGTGAATTCCCGGGTGCTGCAGAAAGTCGTTGCCCACGCCCGCTCTGTGTGGTCTGCCATTGTCAGCCCGGCGTTCTACAAACATGAAAAGAAAAAATTACTATTCCTCCGAACGAAAGAGACGAATAAATGACAAGACAAATCACGACGCGTTTCGACCTCTGGTCTTCCTCAGGCAAGATATAAACAACATTCAAGGCAATGAAAACGAAGAACCAACAGTCACTTCTGTCCTCAAATTGGGCGCAAAAATGGATGAGGAATGGGAGTGCTACGGTTCTTTTTCCAACGTCTACTTTCTTCCTGGCAGCATTAGAGATTTAAACATTTCCTCCACTTAGCGCCGGCCAGTCAGGTTGCCTTCAGTCAGATGCACCGAGTGTTTTGTGATGAACCCCATTCCATTCCGTAATGGAACTGAGACCTGGTTTTCCTCCTCAAGTAGGGATTATCAGCCCGTCTCCTGACTAGGGTCGTGCCCACAGAGGCAAAAATGCCCAGTGCTGGCCCAGTTTGCTTGGAATATGTCCATGGACAGTTCTGCGTAGACTTCTACTGAATGGGGGGGGGGGGGGGGGGGGGGGGGGGGCAGTTTCAGCAGTAGCCTATATTTTATGACTGACTACATATGCCAAGATCATAGATTCTGATGCTATTAGAATCTAGTGTATACATATGCATACATGCACACATATATAGCCATGGCATAGCTAGATAAATACGTAGATAGATATGGGGGGGGGGGGGGGGGGGGGGGCGGTGGCTTACGTGCGTGCGTGCGCATTAAAGTTGACTGTGTATAGTATGCACATATGTGTATGTGTGTGTACGCGTGCGTACACGTGTGTGTGTGTGTGTGTATGCGCACGAGAGCGAGCATGCACGCGTGCATATGTACCAGCAAGATGATGTGAGTGTGATGTTCGTTATAGTGGAAAAGCAGTTAACCGGGTGGGATGGGGTAGAAGGTGCGGGATAAATATCAGTGTGTGTGTGTGTGCGCGCGCGCGCGCACGCGCGCGCGTGCGTGTGTGTGTATGCCTGCACACGCGCGCGTATGCATGCGTGTGTATGCGTGCGGTTATTGTCAGAAGGATACCCGGTGAACATCAGCTGAGATCGTGCACAATGTAGCTGACGTGGTGTAAATTTAAGATTTCTGTAGCTAAAAATACATTGCGATTGTCATGCGCAAACGCTTTTAAAACATTTGCATCGACAGTCACGTGTCAACGTGAGTGCGTGACTTTTTGGCATGCTTGTGTCAATTTATACATCGTCTTATTGAGGAGTAGGAGTTTGTGCATATAGATTCGCCCACCTCTTATGTTTTTAGAAGGTGTATTTTACAGGGTTGTATGAATGAGTTTCCTTCTTTCTTTTTTCTAAACATGACTGTGGTTTGACTTCAACGCGGTGACAGCCCTGAAGTGGCCCTTTGCGGACGGCTGGGGTATAAGCAGCATTACCATTACCATCGCACACCTCTGTGGTTTTTGTGGCTTTGTATTTGTAACTGTAGGCCTATATGGGGCCTACTCCAACGAGGCAATGCCTGTGCACCACTCTGAAATAATTCTGTTCACATTTGAACCCTGCTTTCTTCTGTCCTTTGTGTATGCCTGTATCCTTGATTCCCGCTAGCTCATTCCCACATAATAGGCTGTCTGTGTCTGCGTGTGTGTGTGTGTGTGTGTGTGTGTGTGTGTGTGTGTGTGTGTGTGTGTGTGTGTTTATGTTCTCTCAGTGTATTATTTCTCTTTCCAATTGTTTACCTCTGAGCTATTCATCTTTAAACTGCCACCTTCTGAATAGCCATTCCATGCCCATGCACATATTCCGTTTCCCCCCATTTTCGTCTCTGCTCTTTCACTCAATCCACAAGGAGAGCTTGACAACAGATCATTTGCAGTACAAGACTTCTTTTCATGCTCCTCCCTTTCCTCCTGTAAAAAAAAAAAAAAAAAAAATCCAAACTGATATATCAAAACGTAATCGTATCACACGTTCCCATGGCATGTTAACGCGTTCTTAACATTTCTTCGACTACGCATAGATGGTGAGATTTACGTCTACTGGCGAGAGGCCTTATTAAGAACACGTTGTTGTTCCCGTTCGAAGTCAGTCGGTTTCATTAATAAATTTCCGATGTTTTAAAGGGTTATGTCATTTTTTTTTAATGACTTGTGAGTTGACTTGGTCGCGGTGTCAGTCCTGATATGGCCCTTTGCGGTCGGCTGGGCTATAAGCAACATTACCTTACCTTAAGATTAAGATTAAAATTATAGTCCCGTCAACAGCAGAGATTATCTCAGGACTGTCACCACGTTTCAAACTGCCACGTATATATGTTAAAAAAAAAAAAAGGATTAAAAGTAAAAACCTTACCCAACCCATTAAAACAAAAGATTAAAAGAACCAATCCAAGGATTAAAAACCAACACGTTGAAATCACTAACTGTAATCTGCAAAAATCAATACTGGGTATAGGAAATCTAACAACACCAAATTCACACACGATGAAATAAATTCACTTCTTTTAGGAAGTTATAAATATTGTCAGGGGGAACATCACGAAAATGAATCTTTCATATTATCTGCAGTGTAATGTTTCCTTCTAATGTCGTATAAATCCTAGCAGTCTAAAACAATATATGTTGGACAGATATCTGACTATCATAGGCAACACAGAAAGGCGGGTCTTCTCCCTTCAATAAAAACGAATGAGTAAAATAGGCATGACCCGTCCTCAATCTGCCACAATATTGTTTCTCCCTTTCGACCGCCAGCAGCCATGGGAAGATGTTTCTTTTAAATCTGGACGTATTTGATGATGAAGCTTATTGTTTTCTTGAGGCTCCACTCCTCCTCCCATAAAGAATTGACATATGAAGCTATTTTGCCTTTTAGATCTGAAGATGGTACAAGCAGTTTAGAAGGACGAAGACGGACAGCCTCTTTAGAAAGCCGATCCACTCTTCGTTGCCTCTGATCCCCACATGACCTGGCACCCAGGCCAAAAAAAAATCTCAAACCCCCTAGAAACTAACGAAGAAAAACATGGTAAAAAAACTTGATAAGAGCTGGATGTTTTATGTTTCTTGCTCCTATAGCCTCTAAACGCCGAAAGAGAATCTGTGCAAATAAGGAATTTCCTAGACTGGGATTGCTCGATCAACTCCAAAGCCAAAAGTAGTGCAGTAAGTTCCGCAGTGTATATAGTGCTTTCAGAGGGAATGTGTTTGGACATTTTTTCTCCCGAAGCTGGAATATATGCGGAGGACCCTACACCAACATCAGACTTTGAACTATCGGTAAAAAATAACATGTTCTTTAAGGTTAGAACACATGTCTTAAAAAAAAAGCTGTTTATAAATTAAGGAACTCGTGTTCTGTTTGCGCTGCACGGATAAATCAAACCTAACTTCAGGAGACGAAAACGTCCAAGGAGGTTGTTGAGGAAACTTGGAAACGTCAGAGATGACCCCAACATCAATATCCGCCTCCTCCAGAAAAGGAAGGATGCGAATACCGAAAGGGGGAATACTGGATGGACTTCCTTCATATTTCTCTTGGAAATGAGGATTCATAACACAGTCGTAGGCAGGGTTGTTTGGTTCTGAAAAAGCTGTGTGTAGTAATTTAAAGCTGATTTTGCTCTTCCATGAGAGAGGGAACACTCTCCTGCCTCAGCATATAGGCTATGAACAGGTGTAGTACCGAAAGCGCCAAGGCAGAGGCGAAGACCCTGATGGTGAACTGGGTCTAGAAGTTTTAGATACGAGACTCTAGCGGCGCCGTAAATGATGCTGCCGTAGTCCAACTTGGATCGAACTAACGCCCTGTAAAGATGGAGAAGTGTGCGTTTGTCTGCATCTCAATCCGTATGAGCCACTACACGGAGGACATTCATGGCTTTGAGGCACGATGTTTTCAACTTCTGAATATGGGCTTTAAAATTTAACTTTTGGTCAAGGTAACGCCCAGAAATTTGGCTTCTGTGACAGCAGGAATTTTAGCCTTATCTATGAAAATTTCTGGTGGCGGAAAAAAGTTGTCTGAAATTGTGAAAGTGGATGCACTCTGTTTTAACTGATGAAAACTTGAACCCATTGTCAACTGCCCACTGTTGGACTTTATAGACTCACAACTGGAATTGGCGCTGTACACCAGCAAATGTCTTCCAAGATGCATAAAGGGCAAAATCATCAACAAAAGAGAGAGCAGTCTGCACCTTGGTTGACAGAATTTACAATTTCATTTATTTTTATACTAAACATGGCTGGGGAAAGGATACTACCCTGTGGAACACCCATTCCTGCTCATGAATTTCTGATAATGTTGTCCCGACACGGACCTGGATGGATCTGTCTGCCAAAAAACTGTTCTATGAAAACTGGGAGATTGACACAGGAACCCATCCGATGGAGGTCTGACAGGATTCCATACTTCCACGTCGTGTCATAGGCCTTCTCTATGTCGAAAAAAATGGCAACAACATGCCTTTTCTCTAAAAAAGAGTTTCGAATGGTGGTTTCCAATCTGATTAAATGGTCCATGGTAGAGTGATGCTTTCTAAAACACACTGTTCCATGGCTAAAAGCCCATCAGTTTCCAATTTCACACATGAGCCTACCATTTACCATTTTTTCCATCACCTTACAAACACAACTTGTTAAAGCTGTTGGACGATAGTTGGTTGGGTTTGAATTATCCTTCCCTGGCTTCGGAATGGGAACAATTACGGCCCTTTCCCATGAAGCTTGGAAAGACCCAGACGTCCAGACGTGGTTATAAACTTTGAAGCAGAATGTTAAGACCTGAGTCAGGAAGGTGTTTTAAGAGTTGACAATGTATTTCATTAAGACCAGGAGCAGAATCATGACACGCCTGCAAGACAGACTTCAGTTCATTTAGATTAAAGGGCAAGTTGTAGTCTTCTTGATAGGGTGAGGAAAAGTAAAGCTTTTTTTTTCTTGCGTTTTAATCTTTAAAAACGCGGCGGATTTTTGACTAGAGGAAGAGTTGGTTTCTATGGTGGAAGCCAGCAAGTTAGCCACAGCTCGTTTGTCAGTGATGAGTGTATCATCAAGTTTTAAATGGTAGATTGAAGGGCAGTTGTTCTTGCCCCTAATTTTTTTTTTAAACTCTCCAGATTTTTTCTTGGAAATGTATGATGTGAGCGAAGAGCAGAAATTTCTCCAAGATACTCGTCTACTTTCTCTACAAACAAACCTCGCCTTTGCTTTTTTCCTCTGATAAGATTGAACATTCGGGCCCAGGATGCTGAAAGACTAAATGTTGGGCCCTCTTGCGAACGTTGCAAGCATTCTTACAATCCTGGTTGTACCATGGCTTACCAGGTAGTTGCGGACCTGGTTTTGTGAGTGGGATGGTATCTCTCGCACATGATCACAAAAATTTGTAAAGGACTCCGCTGGGTCTTCTGGTCGAAAAACGATTTCGGCATCTAGCTTTATCAGTTATGGCTGAACTGAACGAAAGAAATCCCATTAGCCCTTTTAAAGCAAAAAAATACTGAGGAAAGGAAACAGGTTCCTTCAAAATTGGAGAAAGTATTACAGGGAAATGGTCGCTCCCGTGCAGATCATCGTGAACTGACCAATCATAGTCTAGAACCAATGAAGGATCACAAACTGACAAATCCAAATACGAAAGAATACCATTTGAAGAATGTATGTATGTTGGTGATTTGTCATTTAGACAACACAGTCCAGTTCATTAAAGACCTCTTCCAGCATGAGACACCGAGATGAGGAATATGAGCTACCCCAAAGGGGGGAATGCTACCCCAAAGGGGGGAATGCCTTTGAGTCTCCCAAAATGAAGAAAGGACGCGGAAGCTGATCTATTAAATCAATGACTTGTTGTTGCTTATTGTACCAGGGAGGACAATAAATTGAACAGAAAGTTATTTTTATTGAAAGTAATCCTGGCCGCAACCGCTTGTAATGGGGTATTTAAGTTAACTTGGCTGGATAATAAAGATCTGTGAATAAGAAGGGAAACACCCCCAGTGACACCATGGCCAGTATCTGTAGGTAAAGCAGGAAAACCTACTGAACTAAAGCCTGCCAATGAAAAATGTTTTCCTGGTCTCAACAATGTTTCCTGCAGCGCAACAACTCTAGGTTTGAGGCCAGAACACAACCGCTGGAGTTCCTCATATTGGGCATTAATGCCTCTTATATTCCAATGAATAAGGGCATGACAATAAAAAAGGGAAAAAGAAAAAATACTCCATCTCATTGTCCCCATCACCTCTATCTCCAAAGGAGAAAAGCGATTGGAAGAAGGCGATGGAGATACCACCCTCTTGGCTGACGAAGGACGATACTTATTTCCACCCCCAGAGATGGAAGAGGAGGCTTCATCAGAGGTCGACTTCTAGAGTGTTCCCCAGACAAAGAGACTAACTGTGCAGCCTTCCCAGAGGGTCTGGGATTGGAGGATGGGGGCTCAGACCCTCGAGGAGTCCGGGGGGGGGGGGGGGGGATTTTGAGCCTCCACCCAAGGCACTGTTTAAATTTTGTTTTCTTTTTTCACTTTCTTTCTGTACATGTTGAGGCTCCTGTTGCGTCTGTCGATCATGATGCTGAGAGCCAGCCTGAAGTTGAACAGTCTCAGTCTGAACACCAACACTGACCATGCTCCCCTTGGCGACATCAGCATATGACTTGCTAAGGGAGGAATGTCTATTCTCCACAAGTTTCCTTGCCTCAAAGAACGAGATTCGATTCTCTGTGCGTACCTTCTGGATCTCAGACTCGGTGCGCCTAGACCGGACAGTCCTTCGAGAAGGCAGGATGGTTGCCTTTACAGTTTATGCAACAGGGCGGACAATCACACGGACCTTCATGCATTGGTTTTGAGCACTTGCTACACGCCTCCTGTTCTGTACACCTGTCCTTAATGTGTCCATACTTCTGACATTTGAAGCATCGCAAAGTGAAGGAATGTACATGGAGACGGGAACCCTCAAATATCCGACCTTCACATATACGGGGAGAGTTGGTGTACAGAAAGTTATGAAAAAAAGTATCTATTGGCACACGGTCTTGGTCTTTTCGTGCTAGAACCCGGTGGACGTGGGTCACACCCTGGGAAGCCAGTTCCGTCTTTATTTCTAATACCGAAACGCCTCTCAAATCACGGCACCTGATGACGCCCTTGCTTGAGTTCAATGTTTTGTGAGGTGTCACTCTGATTGGCCTGTCAATCAATGTCGTCGACTTGAGAAGCAACTCAGAATGCTTTTCTTTTGCACATTCTATCAAAAAAGAACCGTTCCTCAGCCGTTTCATCGATTTGGGCACGCCGGAGAGTCCTTCTACTTGTCTCGAAATTGCAAAAGGACTCAATCCATTCACCCCACAGAGAGGGCGAGCTTCGTCTACACCCTCCATCACCAACTAACAACGCAAAAATCCAGATGCTGTCCTTATTTCATCATCCGAGTCCGAGTCCAAGTTTGAGTCCGAGGAACAATTTCTTTTCCGTTTTTGTTGGGAGTGAGCCATAGCTTGAGTTTTTAAAATTCATCCCTGCCTGCCCGCCCACCATGGAGTCCAACAAGGGGCCAGGGTCAAGGGGAAAATCCAACTCTTGACCCCTTCCAGGTTTCAGCAGGGATATACACCAGATAGAACGCAACTAACCTATTCCGCCAAGATCATGACACACCGCCGGGGACAGACGGTGAACACTTACAAGGTTTTCAAGGCCAGCCAAGAACTACCCAGTTTGACCCAACCTCACGTAGAGGCCCCGACTGACATACACGGGCCAATGTATGCCACCCGTCTTAGAGGAGGTCCGAGCCAAAGTGATGTGTTGAGAACAGTAGGCTCTCTCAATCACCAGGATCTCATCTCCCCCCCCCCCCCCACCCCCCCCCCCCCACCCCCCCCCCCCCCCCAACTTACAGGATGCACCGCACGGCAAACAGGGTGGGTCTGAAGAAGACTGCAGAGAAAAGAAGTGTTCCAAAGAAGGCTTGTAAGTATAAAGTACAGATTAAAGAGCCGGGTAGGCAGAAACTAGACGAAACAGAGGCTGCAGTTGCAGTGGGGAGACTCTATGGGGGAAAAAGAGATAGTAAAAGACACGGTAGGCAGAAAAAACAAGAAAGATAAGAAAAAGGGGTGGGTTCAGGTTGGTAAAGAAACACCCCCGCCACGAGAAGGCCGGCCCGTGGGGGCTACCTTACCTTGTTCCATTAATATATGTAGTCTCAAAGTGAGACGACTGCAGGCGGAAATCTAAACAAATTTGAAAAATGATTTTTTATAGGGCTCCGCCCAGAATCGTAGACAAACGAATCATAAGACAAAACACGACGCGTTTCGACCTCCTAATTCTTAGGTCTTGTTCACGCAAGATACACAACACTCGGGACAACGAAAATGAACGAAAAATCACTTATCTTCATCCAGTTCAACGCCCATCTTGTGCTACTCGATCGTCATCCAGCTGTCTCGGTCGAACCCCATTCTCCACCCCTCAGCCTGTGAAAAACCTGTACCCTTTGTTCGATTAGTCACGATGGTCGTTTCAGCGATCTCCATATAGCCTTCGTTTTCAACTTGACCAAACTTCTTTTTGTTGTTTTTTGGGGGTGGTGGTGGTCAAGTGTGTGTGTGTGCGCGCGCGCGCGCGCGCGCGCGCGCGTGTGTGTGTGTGTGTGCGTGCGTGCGTGCGCGCGCACGCGCACAGCGCACGCGCGTGCGTGTGAATGTAAACGTTTTTGTATAAGATTGAGAAAGGTAAGCTAAGCTTTTGTCATGTCGATTTGAATAATCATTATGCGCCTGTTTTTGAATCACGGTTTTTAAATTATCACTAATTTGTGTTGTGGGTAGCTTCCATAGATGCTTACAGCTACTGGGATTGGTGGAGGAGACAAGAGAAATGCGAGAGAGATGATGCCATTGGACAAGGTGAGTCACAAGCTCGTTGTCCACAAACTCCAGTACCACGGGCACCACGAAGAGGAGTCTGCAAAAGATCACTGGCCAACTTCCTGCAAGACAGAAGACAGGCTGTGGTCGTTGGTTGGAAGAGATGTGGCTTGAACCCAGTGGACTTAGGAGCCCCTCGGAGCTCAGTCCTGGAACCCACTGTCTTCCTAGTTTATTATATAAAAGACCTGCCATCAGGACTGTTCTCAAATGTGCCCATGTTTGCTGCCACCGTCTGTGACAGCATCTGCTACAGAGACATCAGCAGTGCTGTCAGCGAACAGCATCAGCTACGGCCGGATCTGGGTACGCTCACTGCGAGTCATGGTTCGGCTTAAATGGAACTAGATGATGACCTTTGGCATAACTGGAGACGTGAAAGCACGAGTGATGATATGCTCATTTACTTCTTCCCCTTCAGTTTTTGTTTCGGTCCTTCCCTTTGGAACATCCGTCTTCTAAAGGTGACTTTTTCGCCACCGTTCTCTGATTCACATTTGACTCCAGAACTGAAGAAGAAGGAAAAAAAACACATAAAGAGGCAAGTTCATATATAAGTAGACAAACAAAAACCGTTTGGTTTCTTGGTTCTATTCAGAAAACGTTTCCGTTGCGGAATTTAAATACATCTTGCAAGTAGGCTAAACCTCCTTCTTTTTCCGGTAGTAACCACAGGCAAGTGTTTGACTATTATTGTTACGTTTGGGGTGAAGACGACCGAAAAAAAAAACTTATTGAGAGAATGAAGGAGGGCTTAGTGTGCAAAGAAGGGTGGAGTGGGGAGGGGGGAAGGGGAGGGGAGGAGATAGTTGGATTTACGGAATTGCAGATACCTTCCTACTGAAGATACCTGCCGTTGGGACCTGCACTATTTCCTGAGGGAACAAATTCCAGTCCCTTACAGTTCTTGGGAGGAACGACATATTTCTTTGTTCCGTCCGGCATGTTATCCTGCTGAATTGTTGGTTGTGACCCCTCCTTGATCTTGTTTTGAGGGGTTTTAGTTGTGGAACTTTACAGCCGTTGTGTTGTGTTTCATGTTGTAAAAACATGGTTAGTCGTGCCGCTTTCCGCCTCGTCTCAAGGGGTGCCATTTTAATTCCTCCAGCATAGTGGTGACGCTGGAGGCTTGCTTGTAGTTCATAACGAAGCGGGCCGCTCTACGTTGATGGCCTCTATGTCCTTGATATCTTGGACAGTGTGTGGGTCCCCAGACAGCGGAGGCGTATTCTAGCACTGGTCTCACTAGTGCTTTATACGTCATTTCATTGGCCTTCCTGCTGGTGTTCTTTAGATTCCTTCGCAGGAAACTCAGTGTCTTGTTGGCTTTGGCGCTTATGTTGTTGATGTTGATGTGCCTATTCCATTTGCCGTCGTTTTGCAGGATTACTCCGAGATACTTCGTGTTGTTGCTGCTCTGAGGAGTCTGGTTGTTGAGTTGGTATCCAGCAGTGGGTGTATCTCTTTTGCGGGTCACATGCATGACTGTGCATTTGTCTGGGTGGAAGGCCATGTCCCATTCCCTCTCCCACTGTTCTAGCGCTTCATGGTCTTTTTGGAGGGCTTGCTGGTCTGCTACGCCTAGAATGTGTCTGTAGATGATGGTGTCGTCAGCGAATAGGCGTGTGCTGGATTGGACCCTGTTTGGGAGGTCGTTGATGTAAACGAGGAACAGGTAAGGTCCCAGCACAGAACCTTGGGGGGCGCCTGATCTAACTGCTACTGGTTCCGAGCGCGATTCGTCCACCACTACTGATTGATGTCGGTTGCCCAAGAAGTTGCCGATCCATTGGTTGGTTTCACCTCTGATTCCGTAGTGTTGAAGTTTGTGTACTAGGAGGCTGTGGCTGACTTTGTCAAAAGCCTTCGCAAAGTCCATCACTATGACGTCGGTGTCCATGCCCTGGTCTAGTTTCTCGGATAGTTCTGTCAGCTCGAGCAGTTGGATGACACAGGAACGTCCCTTCCTGAAGCCGTGTTGTTGTGAGGTCAGGATGTTATTGGATTCTAGACGTGTGATGATGTTGCTCACTATCATGTATTCTGGTATCTTACATGGTACGCTGGTGAGTGATACTAGTCTGTAGCTGGGTCAGAGTGTTGTACTTTCTTGTACATTGGTGTAACTAAGTCGTCTCTCCAGTATTGTGGGACTTCACCTGTGCTTAGGGATTTGTTGTATATTGCGGTGAGGATCGGTGTAGTTTCTGCTGCTAGTTCTTTCAGTATCCTAGGTGAAATCTGGTCAGGGCCTGCTGCTTTGTAAGGGTTGAGGTTTTGAGAGTTTTTTTTTTTCACGCCATTTTCGGAGATGGTGAACTGATCTATGTGCGGGTGCTGTTTTGTTGTCTGGTGGGGTGCACTTTGCTTGGTACTCTTGTCTGTGTATATGTTTTGCTCTCGCTAAATGCTTTATGGAACTGTTGATTCATTGCTTGTACCTTCCTTTCTGGGTCTGTGGTCAGTTCGCCGTTGACTTTCAGTGGTGGTACGCCTGATGTGCTTGAGGCTCTCTGGTGTTTAACGTATGTCCAGAATCGTTTCATGGACGGGGCACTGTTGTGTCCTCTCGGAGGATGGTTCGAATAGGCCTCTTACGTATTTCCAAAATGCTCGCCGAATTTAATACTGGATTCGTCTCCTCATGTACAGGAGGGCTTTGTGTTTGTCATCTCTCCCTGTTTT
>JADBJO010003493.1:77500-165000 GCA_016801955.1 Conus betulinus | reverse complement strand
AGATTCGTTTGAGCTGGTACTTAGTGATTGCAGAAATTGTGCATGTCAGTTTTACCCAAGATAGTTGTATTTCGCAACTTTTAGTTGTGTGCCAAAGTTTTGTTTTTTTCCTGTTATGGCCAACAGTGTGTTATAAAAGTATATCTTTAACAATTTCAAAGACTCATTTATACCTCGACCAACAAATGTCCAGTGAGACCAAATCAAAATTATCAGTTGGATTTGATGGAAGACTAATGTCATATTGAAAATTGTATGCTTCTTTGGTGTTCATTGAATACATGAGGGTGAGTCTTTTCAAGATTTCATAACACTGAGGTGACATTAATCTGCATTTTTCTCGGGGGGGGGGGGGGGGGGGGGGGGGGGGGGGGGAACTACTATAATCTACATAGCTTCACACACTTGATTGCAGTAACATACTTTTAGCTGATTGTACTCTCTCTCTCTCTCTCTCTCTCTCTCTCTTCTCTCTTCACTTCTCTCTCTCTCTCTCTCTCTCTCCTTTGCACACAAACACAACACATATACATACACTCGCACAAACACGCACACACACAACCACCACACACACCCACACACACGCACACACACACACACACACACATTGATTGATTGATTGAACCCATCAAACATCAGAAGCAATTGCACACACACACTGGCACAACACAAACACATGCATGTTCACACGCATGCACACACATACACACACACTCATTGCTCAATGCGCGAGTGCGCACACACGCACGTGCGCGCATGCACACACACACACACACACACACACACACACACACACACACACGTGACGAGTGTTAGGAGTGGGCCAGTGTGTCCCTCTAGGGAATGGATTTAGAACGTTTTCTCTGTTAGAGTTACAGTAAAATTTCACCTCCACCCTCTCTCTTACGACTAGAACTTATGGAAGGAGCAACTTTCCAGTACTAGTCATTGAAAGAAATTTTTATTTGGGGGGGGGGGGGGGGGGACTGTGAAAATGCTCATTAGTGGCTTTCTTAGGCTTAAAAGTACTTGAAGCTCCAAGAGACAGAATTAAAGGTAAGTTCAAACATTCAATACTGATTGAACAACAAAAAACAGACACAAGTTAAGTGTACTGTCACACATCAACTTTATTTGTTTATAAATGGTGTTATATTCAAATCAGTTTCACCAATTTAGTTCAGGCTGATTTTGATAATAATAATAATAATGATTATTTATGGCGCTTAACCATACATCATAGGCCCTAAGCACTTACAAATACAGAAAAGGTTAAAGAAAACATAAATGAAACCAATAAGAAGATGAAATTGCAATTAATACTATACACCTACAAACAAGGGTGCATATTGGCACATACACACACACAAACACACACCAAGCGCGCACGCACACACATGCATGCACACACACATTCAACACGCAATCCCACATACAATGTCTCATAACAATGGACACAACAGCACACACACACACACACACACACACACACACACACACACACACATACTTTTGTCTGGTTCCCACTTTTATCATTAAGAGCAGGAAAGTTCTGGATGAGTCAAGTTGGAGACCACTTGGAATATCAGAACTTGTGTCACTAAAGACAAAGAAAAGGGGAGGGGGGAAGTTTGGTCCTCCCCCACCCCTTACAATGGGTGAAGAGGGGTAGAAGATTTGAGAATGCTCTTTCCTAGCTGTTGGGGTTTGTTGTTCTTGTGCCTTCATCAGTACATGTATGCCAGTTGACAAATGTAAGTGGGTCATCATTGGGGGGGGGGGGGGGGGGGGGGGTTGCCATGGTGCATGGTAGGGGAAAGGAGGGAAAGCAAGAGGGAGGTGAAGGTGAAAGGGGGGGGAGGGGGGAGTTTAGCTGGGTCTCTGATATGGAAGGAAGGGAAGAAAAGGTATTACAACAAAGTGATGTCACTTTTCTCCCTATTATTGTTCCCAGAGTAGGTCGACAAGGGGAGGAAGGGGGGGTAGTTGTGAGCAGGGAGAGGAGGAGGAGAGAGACTAGGAGAGTTGGGGTAGATTTGAAATCTTGATTGCTGTTTGGTCAGACAAAGGGAGAGAGAGAAAGAAAAAAGGGGGGAATAGAGGGGGTGGTGGGCAAGTGTGTGTACAGGTGGGTGTTTAGAACCTGTTGGTATGGGGTGTCAAGTGACAAGTCACAACACACACACACACACACACACACACCACCACCACCACCACCACCACCAGAAATATTTCATGTCTGGCATTAATCAGTCTTGCTCTTTGAAAAATATATCTGCATAACTTTTTACTCGAGAAAAACTTATTGGTTAGCCAGTTACTGTTGCAGTTCCACTGAACACTGTTTATTTTGAAGGATAATTACTTCATACTCCAGCTTCAGAGGGCACAATCTGAACTTTGAGACAGCATTGCTGTTGAAGGTGTCTGCACATTTAAGTGCACAGAGTAAAGTAAAGTTTTCGGGGTCACGTTTGCAAAATTTAAATGAAATTAAAAGGAAAAGATGTTGAACCTTGTCCTTACATTCCAACAGTTAAGGTCATTAAGACCCCATTGTAAAAAAATTAATATCTTCAGTCACAGGAACATGTCACACACTGGAGTATCAGAGGAGAATTAAGTGTAAATTCAATTATTATTTATAACACCTTATAACACAGACTGTGGCTTGCTTGCTCATCAGTAACAATGTGAATTAACAGGTTGTAGCTTTGTTCTGCAGTTTAAACCTTGCTCACAGCTACTAATGAAAATGGAAAAAAAAATCTGTATGTAAAAAGACTTACAAATCTATATGCAATTGCACTTTAAAAATAAAAAATTTAAATCTGTTAAAAATCAGTGATAACACACTGGCCCAGAATCAAAACATTCCTGTCATTTAAAAAAAAAAAAAGAAAGAAAGAAACACACACACACACACACACACACACACACACACACACACACACACACACACACACACACACACACATTCATTTTCAAAACACAGTTTAAAGCACAGTTTAACTGCTGCTATCCTTGTAGAGAAGTTTCGCATCAGTCTGGCAAAATGCCAGAGCTTTTCACAAATAAAAGGCCAGAAAAATTTACTAACTTTCAGGCCAATTCTTGCGATTTTAGCATTTTTTTCATTGATCAGTTAACTAAAACATTATCACGGATTCAGAAATGAGAGTATATGATAAACACACAAAAACTGCTTGCAAATTATTGCAGTTAATCACTGTGATGTGAATAGGCCTGTTACAAAGAATTTGACAAAACAAGCAAACCAAATTTGACTATTCTTCAACCCTTCGCTACCCCTCCCACAACCTTTTTTTTTCTATTTTAAACCTATCCATGGGTACATCACATTTGTAAGTGGCATACTGTCACTAACACTGGATATTAATGTATTGCACTAAGTGCTTAACCAAATTGTTGAGAAATCAAAACTCAAATGAGTTGGTGACTTTATCTTTAGCATTGATAAGTTAATTTTATAAATCAATTTTTCTTTGCAGTTGACACTCTGAGGATGAATAAAGGAATAAAGCAATTCATGATTTGACCTTGTGTCAAACATTAGAAGTAAGTTTCAAATAAAATGATTTACTGTTAGCACTGCTACATTTGCCTCAGATGATAAAATTAACTATAAAATGTGTGATGGAGGTTTTTAAGCAAATGAAATATCAAAGCCTTATCTCAGACACAAAAAAACACAGAATTATTTGTATAAAAAAAAGAACACAGTGTGTACATGTATGTGTGTATTTGTGTCTTTCTGTCTCTGAGTCTCTCTCTATCTCTCTTTCTCTGTGTGTGTGTGTGTGTGTGTGTGTGTGTGTGTGTGTGTGTGTGTGCATGCCATCTGCTGAAAATAAAAACAATCTGCTGGAAAAAGTATTCTGAAAAAGCACAGAAACAGCGAATGCTGTCCCTGATTACTCAACAACTTGCTTGAAGCGCATGGTGTGATACACAATTATCCAGGGTCAGTGACAGCATGTCACTTACAAAAACAATGTGATGTACCCATGCGACAGGTTTAAGATGAATACAGTGCTAAAAGAACAGGAGAGGGGGGAAGGAGGGGGAGTATAATGAAGACCTTGTTCATGAAAACCATTGTTCATGATATTGTCATGTTTCAGAAATTAATTCAGATAACCTGTAAGTTTTCCAGTTTGCTTCATCGTTTTTGTTGTTTTTGTAAAGTGACATGCGGACCAATCGGAACAAACTGCTGGAGATGTTGACTGACCCCAACCACTCGGTGGAGACGATGGAGCGTACGGCCAATGAATACTTTGCGCTGATTCAAGGCCTGTACCAACAAATCGACCCCAACGAAGCAGAAAAACAAGCTGCGGAAAGTGATTGGCTTCAAGTGGAGCAGTACGCTAACGGGCCCCACTGCAGTGTGAGTTGGTGACCTTGGCTTTGTTTTATTGTTTTGTTGTTCCATTCACTGTCCAGCTGTCGCTGTCAACAGTTTTTGACATTTACCTGCCTGGAGTGCTGTACACAGGTCCATTTGAATTATATAAATAAATCGTGTGTTTTATATGTAGATCATTTGAAATTAGTGGAAGAATATGTTCACAGGCAGTTAGTGCAATCAAGAATAGCAAATCTTCTTATTAAGTGTAAATGTCAAAAGGAGTGTGACTTTTTGTTGTTGTTGTTGTTGTTGTTTTGTATATCATTTGATTTGATATCAATTCCTTCTTCACTTTCCATATTCTGTCACTGGACCTGTGAGTTGATTTTAACGTGGTGACAGCCCTGATATGGCCCTTTGCGGTCGGCTGGGCTATAAGCAACATTATCTTATCTTATCTTATTCTGTCACTGGTATTATCCTCAGAACTGTCTCCCCCATTTTTCCCACCTCCCCTAGTGTGTCCCCCTTCTTCCCCCCTCCTGTGTTCTTTAGCACTGCATTGAGGATTGTCTTGCCATCCCATGCCAACAGTTCTCAAAGGACTACCATTGTCAGGTTTCCCCCAAACCCCAGTCTCTTACCCCTTCCTTTCCCCTTAACAGTGCCGCCTCCAGAGTCATCCTGCTGCAGTTCTGGTGTCGTCAGTCCACATGGTACTATTAATACCAGGTTGCTGTGAGGCCACTCACCAAAGAAGGCCCTGCGCTGCAGTGGGTGGACACTGTGTGTAGATTATTCATCACAGTGTGTGTGTGTGTGTGTGTGTGTGTGTGTGTGTGTGTGTGTTACAATGTGTCGTGTGTTTCATTTGTAAATGTGGGTGAATGACTGAGTGTATGTATGTGTGTCTTTGTTGGGCGGGGTAAGCGGGGGTACACTATATTACATAATATGAACATCATATGAGAGAGAATCGTTCATCTATTTACAGAGGTGTTACTAGATTGAAAAAAAAGGAGTGGTGAGGGGAAGGAAAGGTGATCAGTGGAGTAGGAAGTGATGAGGAGGAGAGGTTAGTGGGGGCAGGGTGTACATTTGTGTGTATGTGTCTTCCTGCAGGGGGCTGTTGCTTTGTGAAGAACAAATCTGTTACTATATTCGCCAACTGTGATGTTTGTTTTGCTGGAGGGGAAAGTAGTGCTTGTTGAAGGACTGTTGAGCGGTCTGTGACACTGCCAGTCTCTGGTTGGCATGGCTGGTACAATGAATACAGCATGCATCAAGCCAACAAAGTACTCTTAGTCTTTCTTGAGTCCTGAACTCTTGTCACTTGTGTTAATTCCAAATACATTGAAAGCTGATCACTCACAGCTCAAAATGAGCCATGGTTGCATGAACAGGAATGATTTTTTTGTTTCTGATATTTCATACAATTGAGTTAGAGAGAGAGCAGCATCGCTTGCCACCTCAGCATTATGGCCAGAGACACGTGACAGCCTGATACTCAAGCTAGTAATGTGACACACCATTTACAAACTATCCCCAGAAAACATGGCACGCTTGCAATCTGAAACTGTGGGATGCCATCATCTGCTTAGCCCTGTACAGATGACCTTGAGAAATCACAGAGGTAGATTTACCGAGCATTCTCTGAAGTTGAGAAGATTCTCCCTGAATCTGCTGTTGGTTAAGACACAAACTGCAGGCACAGTGCTGATGGGAATCAGGAACTGAGGTCACCATGAGAGCAGGGTGAAGGGCCAAAAATTCCAAAACTTTTCTGAATTTCAGTGCCGTCAGTCAATTATGGAGGTAATGATGATATTGTGGACTGCATGGCATTGAAATTTGGCTTGAGGCTCCTTTTCCAGTCTTTCTCAGACAAATTTTATTGAGTGGAAAATCAGTCTTTTAGTTGTTGCTGCTGCTGTTGTGTTTTCAAATAAAACGATGAAGTGAAATTTCGAAGGTTTCTGGCTTCTTGTTTGTTTGTTTTTATTTGTTTTGTTTCGGGGGGGGGGGGGGGGGGGGGGGGGGGACGGACAGAGGAATACCCATTTGTTACTTAGCTTTTCAATTGAAGGTATTTTGCTTTAATTGGCTAGCATTAAAGTAAGGGAAATAAGGCTCTTCAAAACTAAAACATGTGACTAAAAGTAGTATCAGTGGCAAGATTTCTTGGCAGTTAATTGAAGAGTTTTTGCATACTCTTTGGGTCTCTACTTGGTCACATCCTTTCAAGTATCTCTGCATGTGATTTTAATTTCACTATGTGATTTTGCTCTGTAGGCCGGCGCTCTCTGATCTGGTTGTGTTTTCAGTGAGGCTCATGATGCAGTTTACGAACATGTGTCAATGGCCATCAACTTGGGGCTGTGGTACACCAAGCATGCTGCCAAACTGGCTGCCAAAGAAGAGTAGGTTTCTCGTTTTCGTTTTCTTTCTGTCCATCCCCCCCCCCCCCCCCCCCCCCCATCTCTCTCTCTCTCTCTCTCTTAAATCCGAAATAATCCAAATCTCTATCTCTTTCTCTGTCTCTCTCCCTCTCTCTCTCTCTCTCTCTCTCTCTCTCTCTCCCTCTGGTCTCTTTGCTGATTCCATTGACTGATTTGCTCCACCGTGTTCCCCTTTGTTCTTTCCCTTCAGTTTCACTTGTGGTTTATTTTACTTCACTATATTTGTGTACAGAAAGACATACACGCTCATAAATGCACACACATGCATGCACATTCACACATGCGCTCTCTCTCTCTCTCTCTCTCTCTCTCTCTCTCTCTCGCTCTCTGTCTGTCTGTGTCTTTCTGTCTCTCTGTCTCTGTCTCTCTCTCTCTCTGTCTCTCTCTCTCACACACACACACACACACACAACACACACACATACACATACACACACGCGCGCGCGCACACACACATGCGCACCTCATACTAGAAAATGTTTATCAAGTATCATTGGTTCTTTTACTGCAAAATAAAAAGAGAATTGTAACTTGCTCTGTAGCTATGCTCATTTTGAAAGTACTGAAACGAGGAGATGATCCGCTATCAGTCAACACACAAATGCCAGTTTAATTTCAGGAAGAACATTTTGTTACGCAAATATTTTCTTTCATAATTTTCAGTAATGCGACGAGTGCATGTGTGCTCTACTTTTGTTTACACTCTGTCTGTCTCTGTCTGTCTGTCTCTGTCACTGTCCCCCCCCCCCCCCCCCCCCCCCCTTCACAATCTCACACACAGTCACACACACAGAAAACTTGCATTTCTCCTGTATGTGCGCACACACTTATACACTCGTACGCTCATGCATATACTGTTACACTCATACCTATTCACACCCATTACATGTGAACAAGGCATGCATACACAAGAAAATGGGTTGCATAGATATTCTGCTTGTACCAAGTCCAGTATATTGGTCATGTGTTTTCTTGCTGGAGTAATTGCAGAAAAAGAAAGTACTGGTGGTTTTATGACCCTGTGCAATTGTAGAACTGACATAAAGGTGGTCTTCTTGAAGGATTTGTTGCAGGAAGAAGAGTAAGATATGTATGATATTGTGTGATTGTAGGCCCGACATGGAGGAGGCAAAGGCTGTACACAAGTGTTTGAGAACCGCAGCAGGGATCTTCAAGTATGTCAAAGTGAGTGGGTTTCCTCTTCTTCCAAATGTGGTCAGACCAAATGAATGGAGAATGGTTTTTGTCTCTCTCTGAAAGTCTTTATAAAGATGTAAACTCCTAAGTGAGCCCCTTAATTTCAGTTAGTAATGACTGATGAAAAACTGCCTTCATAAAACTTCTGCATATGCACTGTGCTTAACTTTCCTAATACCAAGGTTTTCTGCTGCTTGCTTCCTGTTGGAAACCAAGTAATTCTTTAACGTTTGTGAAAATTTTCACTTGCTTTCATTAAACAATTTTTTAAAATAGAGCAGTGCATGAATTTGCATGCAATTTTGTGTTCATGTGCAGAAATGAATGAAGAAAAGTCTGAAACAAAAATAAATTGGATATGAGTTTTCTAATGTTGTCTATTTCAAAATCTTTCGGCCAATGATCAAAATCATACGCACACACACAGTGGATCACTGTTACTTGCATCTTCGTCTTCAGAATCGCTCAAAAGATCCCCATAACCAACACAGCTTCAAAATTCTGTCACTTCACAATCTCTTTTGATGCGTTTAAGTTACTTTCACTAATTCTTCAGCAGTAAAACCCTGAAAGGTTTCCATTGTGGCTGTCTCTGTCTTGTAGGAGCTCTCACCTCAAGTTTTCGTTCGATTCCATTGCAAAAATTGCTAAAAAAAAAATATGACTTTTTTCTTTGCTTCAAACCAAAACAATCTGCCATTTGCAAAGCCAGTCCATCTGGAATCGACTGCACATGCGTGTATTAATGGAAAGTGTGATGTAAGTTGCGAAAGAAGGGATGGTAGGGAGAGACCAGAATGGCCGCAGGCCTTGGCGGTTGTGCCTGCCCACAGTTTACTGTGTATAGCAGAGATCATCGGCAGGTAGAACCGCCGACGGTAGTGGGAGAGCTAATGGCATTGGAAATTTTAAGTGCATTCTGTATCCACCGAAACCTTTGCCAAAAATTTTTGTGACATGCAATTGGATATCCAGTGAAAAAATATCCATGTAACTATGTACACAAAACAAGGAAAAAATCAGTCAGAAATCACTGAAATTGAAAAAAGTATGAACTTGTAGTTCTTACTGCATAGTCAGTATCAGGTATGTGTGACACAGTGTACATGTTCATGCGAGTCCAAAACCATTTTTGAGCGGGTGAGGGGGATAGGATGGAGAGGGATTATCCTACCCTCTGTGCCAAACCAGTGGCATTATCCCCACGCTGCTCCCTCTGCCACCTGTCCACAGTCACATTCCTGCTTTTTCTGTCTCAACCCCGGCACCGGCAGTCTACAAGGAGAATCAGTGTCAGGTTGTTTCGAGGCAACCCTCCAGAGGAGGCACAGCACTGTTGCTGAGTGACTTTGGTGGTTTCTCAGTGGAAGCTGTGGTGATACATCATATTGAGGACACCACATACGAAAACCGCTGCTGACAATAGTAATTGTTTAGTGGCAGAGTCTCTGTGAGTGAGTGCTGCTGTCTGAAGGGCACCACCAAGTCCATCCAACGACAGTCTCCATGAACCCACCACTGCCGGTGACCTTGACATGAACTCGCCAAAGGCTTAGGCATGGAAAGGAAATTGAAAAACAAAGTCACCATGAGAGCAGGGCATGAAAGGCCACAGCATTTAAGACTTTGTGCAGATCGATGAGAATGATGAAGATGATGCTGTTATGGTCCTTTACATCAACTGCATCCCAGCACTAACCAGGCCCAAGAGATACAGACAACTGCAGGGTTGGTCATGTAATTCAAGAAACACTCTCCGAAGTGCATCCATTAAGTGGATGTAGTTTCAGTCTTCCCAGTAGAGCCCACAGCAAAGTCAGCTCTGGGTAGGAGCTGATCTAAGACTGAAAAATCCCACAAATGTCAGTGGCTGTGGCAGGAAACAAACAGATGACCTCCCAGCCAAGAATCCGCAACACTAACCATTTCATGACAGACCAGCCGCTGTGGTGAGGTGGTTAGCATCACAGACTTCTGGTTGGGAGGTCGTGGGTTCGAATCCCATCAGAGTCATGTCTACCCTGACTGGCTCCTACCCAGAGTTGAGTTTGCTGCGGACTCAGTTGGGAAGACTGGGACCACACAGTCGAGTTTCATCCACTTAATGGATGCGTTTCTGAGAGTGTTGCTCAAATTTAATTTCCTGACTAACACTGCAGGTGCCTGTATCTCTCGGGCCTGGTTGACACCAGGATATATTCTCATGGTGACCTCAATTTTGATGTCCTCTCGATGTCTTTGGCCTGCTTTGGTTCTGTTGGGGTCACCGGTATCGGTGAGTCCATGGGGGCTGTCGTTGGACGGATGTGGTGGCACCCTCCGGAGGGAGAGCCCACTCACCCCGGCTCCGGGACTAATCAATTATTTTCATCAGCAGGGGGCTTAGTAGGTGGTGTCCTGCGTATGTTAGATAAGAACAGGCACCACTGAACACCACCAAAGTGATTTGGCGGCAGTGCAGTGTCTCCTTCGGTGGGTTGCCCCTGGACGACTTGACATTGACTGCTCCCTGTGGATTGCCAGTGCCCGGGGCTGCGGCGGGGCCGACCGGGCTGTGGCTGTGGACGGGGTATCGGAATGAGCGGCGTGGGTGCACTGCCTCTTAGGTGTCACAGAGGTTGGGACAGCAAAAAAAAAGAAGGAAAAAAAAACCGCATTTCACGACACTGGCTGTTGCAAGTCTAGAGCATGCTTGCCTCTGTCGTGATAGTGTGGTTATGCCACACAGTTTGCTTACAACTGCATGATTCACTGTGTAAATGTTGACTTAGTACAGTTTTCACTTTTATTCTGAACAGTTTTAGAGGTTATTGCAAGGCAGGCAATGAAACATGACAAACCACATGATTGACTATGACCAAAAAAAATTTTTTTTTAAAACGTGTCAGAAGCTGCTCATTGTGAAGAAAAGTGAAAAGCATAGCTCTGTGGGGCCTTCATGATCGTCTGCTCAAAATACGGATGTTGTGCCTAGAATATGAGACCCCCCATCCTCCTCACACACCCCAAAAAGTTTAGTCCCTAAAGTTTTATTACAGAAGCATTTTTCATAATAAGAGTGTTTTTGATGTATGCATGAGAGGATCCACATGTACAAATGTATGCTCTGTATGTGTGTTAGGCTGTCTCTCTCTCTCTCTCTCTCTCTCTCTCTCTCTCTTTCCCCTTTCCCCTCTTTCTTTCCATCCCACCCTTGCTCTCTGCCTCTCTCTCTCTCTCTCTTCCCCTCCCCCCTCCCTCTCCCTCTCTCCTTCTCCATCATAATAAGCATTTAGAGTGCAAAATGTCACATTAGTTAGGCAATAATATTGATGCTCCAACTGTGTAATGTGTGCGTGTGTGTAGAGCTCTGGGCAACAAACAACTCCAGGTGCATTTCTTTTCTTTTTCCTGTCTCATTCTGATTACCTTTTTGTGCATGTGTGATGTACAGCATTAAACAGAGAGAAGGGGAAAAATAGTTAATCACGTGAAGCAATACCTTAAAGCTTCCACCACTTCTTATTCAGTAGTTCTTGTATTCTTTGCCTTTCATTTACAGAGCTCATTTGCTTTTCAGATTTAGTGCTGATGTAAGCCAAACTTTGCACCTGATCTGATTGAACCATTTTTGTCTCCAGGAAACACTGGTTCCCAAGCTGATCGATTCTTTTGATAGCGGCACTGACTCGGACACCCGTGTTCTGGATGCTTACATCAAACAGTGCACAGCAGAGGCTCAGGAAGGTGAGAGAAAGAAACTTGGTACTCTGATGCTTCTTTGCTGGTTGTAAAACTGGTTACTGTCATGTGTGTCATGACATTTGATTTTAAAATAGTAACCTGCTGGTTCATACATGTGTGCGCACACACACATACACACTCGCACGCACACACACACACACTCAGTACACTTAAACATGCACACATACATATGAATGCGCACATATACACACACACGCACACATACACAAAGTATGCATGCATGCATACACGCTCACACACGCACACACACACTCACACAAACACACTCACACACATACACACACACACACACACACACACACACACACACACACACACACACATCAGACCTGTCTACCCTACAATTTTTTTAGCGTATTTTACAAAATTTGACTGGAAAATATGATGATATGCTGAGTGCGACAAAAATACGAAAATCGGCAACACAGGCTACCAAAAACAAAACAAAACAAACAAAAAAAAGTACCATTTTCCTGACCATAGACGTGAGTTACTGTCCCTAGTTCCAGTTGGTGCGTAACTGCTTACACCATGGTTGGCCATCTTTCATAGTGAGCGACTGACACAGATAAGAAAATGCCACCACCAGTGAAATTACGCATTCAATGAGAGTGATGAGGAGCTAGATGTTGAAAAGAAGGTTGCCAAAATGAGGGAGCAAACTTTCCTGAATGCATACCATGCAAACTTGGAAATGCTTAGTCCCAAGCTAAAAAAAAAGTTCCAAACTTCCGTGTGGTGCTCTTTGTGCGAAACGGGTTTTAAGTTGTGCTCATGGAGGGCGCAACAACTGCATAAAGCATGTTTCATCAAAAATTGCATAAAAAAAAATTATCAGAAGTGATAAAAGGAACACCTTCAATTGTACAAGCATTGAAAAAGGCCGAGACGAACTCTGGTGGGGACCTGGAGCAGCAGGTGACAAACGCCGAGATGATGATCATGATGTGTAGGCTGATAGCTGATGCGAATCTGACCCTGTCAATGACCGATCGTTTTGTTCCCTATCCAAGATGTTTCTTGACACTAGTGACAGCAAAATTGCTCAAGGTGCGTCTGTCACTTTAACGTCTACTGTTAATTAGCTGCACTCCCCCCACCTACAACCCCACACCCTGAAAACAGGAGGGTGGGGTGGGGGTGAGGGGATGGAGTGGCAGTACAAAGAGAAGAAAAAGATGGAAAATGAAAAACATACAAAGGGTATACATGTGTGTGTTGGTGGGGGGGGGGGGTTGAAAGGGAGGAGGGCATTATATATATGTTATTTTGTTTTTAATGAGATGGTCAGCTAGATGCGTGCAGTGTGTGTGTGTGTAGTGCACTTATGCTAGTTGGTTTGAGTGTGAGTACAGCGCAGTGAGTTGGCTGCAAGAATTGCGTGGTATAAGATCCATATTAAAGTTTAAGATAAGAAAAATACTCATTTTTTTTGTCATGGAATACTAAAATTTACTCCATGGAATACTAATGGTTCAATTTTGATGTAGACAGGTCTCTCTCTCTCTCTCTCTCTCTCTCACACACACACACACACACACACACACACACACACCTATAGAAGTAATCTGAGTTTAGGAGAAGCGTTTAGCCTGTTAAAACATGTTCAATGCTTTGCATTCAAATATTCCAGACTGGGTCAAAGGTGAATATATCAACACGATTTGAATTTATGCCAGTGAGCAACAAAAAGAAAATAGTTTTCATTGGTCCTTAGTGTAGGTTAAGTTGATTGGGATTCAGCTGTAATTGAGAAGACGGATTGATTTACTGTGACAAAATTTCTATATGTGACTGTCAGATCATATTTGGGTGTTGGTGTTTCCTGCATTGCAGGTATTTTGGTCATACTGCTGCCACGTAGTAAGGAATGGTTGCTTTGTCTTTTAAAACATGTTTTTATTTGTGTTTGTTTCAGTAACGATTGCCAGAGCTATAGAACTGAAGCACTCAAGTGGCCTGGTAGCTGCCCTGGCTAATGAAACAGCTCAAATGTACACTGACGCAGGTGAGTACTCACAGCAGGGTGAATTCCAGCGCATCTGATCTTGCATCTTTCGGTTGCTATGGATGTTCTCAGGACAGACAATTCCTTTTCTTTGTTTCTCAAATTAAGTGCTGGTGAGATTTCCGATTACGGAAGATGCCGAAGATCGTGTACTGTCCGTCATTCTACTTCGGCCTGTCGCCCAAGCAAGATAAGTCTTGTGCTCTGTCTCGCCTATACTTTGCCTTTGTGTAAAGATTGCTGTGTTTGCACTCTGTACTCATTTATCTGTGGCTTCCGCTTATATCTTGACGTGTGAGGTTATCGGATGGGCTAGCATTCTAACCTTATTCGCTGAAATTTTCTCGCGATCGTGGTGCTCCCGGTTCTTGTCTATTTGCGTAACCGGTTCGAGGTTGATCGGCATTTTCCATCGCCACGTCCCTCGCGTTTTCTCGCTCCCTTTGTCCATCGGCCTTGCATTCTCACTCGCCTTTACGGCCTTTTGCCCCTAAATTCCGATTTCTAATCTCGCCGTTACTTGTATCACGATTCCACTATCTCATCTGCGACGATCGCGGGTCGGTTTCGTCGCCATCTTGTTTTGCGCCAGTCTCCATTCCTTGTCGCACCAGCTTTCTAGCCCACGCAATTACACGTGGTTTGTCGTTCGGAAATTGCTTCCTACATTTGTTTACACCCCCCCATCATTTCCACATTTTTTTTCGATCGGCGTCGTGTGCGTGGCGATCGCATCGCCCTTCGGCATTGCTGTTACACGTGGCGTTACTCAGCACTTTTGGTTCACGCCACTGTCGTTGCCCACGCACGGTTTCGTTCATCGCTACTGCGTTTCTGTCACTGTGCGAGCTTGTTTTTCGCTACTTTTCTGTATTTCCATTGTGTTTATTGCTATTGTGTGCGCACGGTCGATCGACCTGTATACCCTCCTCGATCGACCGTCGTGTGTTACGATCGTGTGCTCCGGTTTTCACAACCTCCCGCGCGACGATCGTGAGCCGGTCTCGTCGCCATCTTGTTTTGCGCCGGTCTCCCTCTCTTGTGCACCAACTTCTAACCCTCGGTATTTTACGTGGTTTTTTTTTTTCCCTGAATTTGCTTCCTCAATTGGTTTGCACCCCCTTTCTTTCAGTTGTCACAATTCTCGCTCGCCTTCGTGTCCTTAACGATCGCGATCGACCGCGTCATCGTATTTACACGTGGCGTTACTCAGCACTTTGGGCCCACGCCACGGTCGCTTCTCACGCACTGTTTCGCTCATTTCTGCTGCTGCGCTTTGTGTCCCTGTACGGACTTGTTTACCTGTATATTCCATTGTGTGCGTTGTTTACATTTTTATTTTATTGTGTGCGCACGATCGATCGGTCGACTTGGTTATCCTCCTCGATCGACGACCGTCGTGTCTCCCCGTTTACGATCGTGTGCTCCGGTTTCGCTCGGCGCCATCGCCCAATATGGTGAAGGACTCGGCTGGGTCGAGCAATAACTCTGACGTTCAGAGTTCGCTCACATTCCCGGAGGACCCACGAGTTGGTTCCAACCCCGAGCGAACCGTCCTCCTCCTTGGGAACGGCCGGCCGCGGTAGACGGAGACGTCCCTCCCGCGGAGGGGACGCGGGAGTCTCCCTCCTCTACCCGACCGACGACGCACGCACCGTTGCGTTCGAAAGCTAGAAGGCAACCGGCTGCGATTTCTAAGTGCCTTTCGTTCAACCTGCCCAGGAAATCTAAGGGCAAGGCCCCCCTTAAGGGAGCCAAGAAATCCGAGCGGGATTCCGCTTCTCCCCCAGCCACCCCCTGCCTTCTAGCTTTCCTGCGCATAGTCAGACATCCACTTACTATGCCGAGTCACGCGACCCCCGGCCCCCCCCCCCCCTTTGCCGGGCCGCGGACAGGCACGGGTGACGGCCTTGGGCTGGAACCCCCCCCCGTCACTCGCACTTATGGGACGCGCGGGTCCACTTCTTCCCCCCCATCCGGACTCGCCGTCTCACGACGCTCTCCCCCACCGTGCACAGGTGCAGCCAACACCCCTGCACGAGGAGCGTCCAGTTATCTCCGGACGCAGTTTTATGGCCACGTCTTGGCACGACCATGCACATGTCCATAACTCTGGGCGTATGGGAACACCGAGTGCATCCACCGGTTGTGAACATACACAAGACGGCCGACCAACCCCGCTCGCCCGTCGCAGGTTCCCCTAGGGGTTCAGGACGTTCGGGGTCCGACCTACTCGGCCCCCATTTGGCAACGTCCTCGGTCCCGTTCCTCCGGGGGGAGGATCTACCAGCGGGACCACGGGTAACCTGTCCCATTCCACTGGGACCCGGCACGCTCCCGGGGGGAAACCACATACCAGGGTCGATTACTATTCCCCCCCCCTGCTGCCCAAGGTTACCCCGGTCCCCGGCGAGTCCCTGCACAGTACTCTGGGCCGCCACAGCCCGCTTATCTCCCCGGGGACCAGTGGCTCTCTATGCCCCCGAGAGGGACCAGTGGCTCAATACACACACCCAACCTGAACAACAATTTGGTCGATTGTGGCACCCAACCTCGCAGACTTGGGTCGACCTGGGTCTCCCACCTCGGCTGTCCGATCGGCAGTCCGGGCTCTCCCCCCAGCCCCAGCCCGTCTGCATAGAGCCACGAGGGTCCCGCCATCCCCCCTCCCCCCCCCCCCCCACCCTACCACCAGGGCGGGACCCTCGCGCACCCGCGCAGTTGCCCCCCCCCTGAAGACCTCCCTTCCCAGGAACTTGACTCCCCACAGCCTGAGGACGACTACGATGAGGACTTCTTCTCATCCCTTTATGACATCCACACCATTGAACGGTTTCGACCGGACTTCGTGTCGAGGGACGCCCCTCCCTCTGCCGATCTTGGCCTTCCCTGAGATCGTTGGGCTGCCCCCCCAGCCCAATACTCCAGACTCAGAATTGTCGCACCTCAGTCACTCACTTCGCTGTGGGAGAGTCCGGCAAAACGCGCCAGGGTGCAGACGCCGTCCCCACGCCGGGTCAAGACTTGCCCCCGGCACCCAATGCGGCCCCCTTCGGCGCCCTACTTGGGACCCACAGGAAGCACCCAGTTGCCTCCCTCTTTGCCGCGACAATCCGGTTACCAGGGAGTGGGCCATCTCCCAATCAGATTGTCGCCTGATATGGGCCCCCCCTCTTACGGCCACCACCCCCCTTTAAGCAAAGGACTGGGACCGAGTAGCCCGGATGGGCCTTACACACCACTGCAGGGCATGCCTACCTTAGCATGCTCTTGCAGAGGGCGGAGGTACTCTGGCCTGGGGATGACGGCGCCGTCCCAGTGCCTTCGGATACAAACTCCGAACCACACCAGGACGAACCTCGCTTATTCAGCGACCCCCCTTATGCGACACCTAGTTAACAGGATATCGCATCACTTGGCGGCTGCGGCGGACAGCGCAGCAACAAGCCATTTTAATTGTCTGCTAGTGGCTAGAGAGAGACGGTGCTTGCACGCTCCTCACTCTCCCCTCTCACTCAGGGCATCCCTACGATGTGTCCCGGGCCAGGATCACTCGCTCTTTGGCGAGCACTCCACCTCGGCTATGTCTCTCTCGCTCGAGGAACGCAAGCAGGCGGCGTCCTTTGCCCCCCGGCCTCAGCCACGCCTTTCCAGGCCCCCCAAGCGGCCACTTAACTCACAGAGGCCTAAACCTAAACCTCGCCAAAATTTTTTTTTTTGCCCAGCAAGCACGGCCCCGCCGGTGACTGGAGGACACTCCCGTAGTGCGCATGGAGCTGGCCCAACCTGCCCAGCAAGGCACCGGCCCCCACTCTTCCCCTTCCCCCCATCTGGACCATCGGCTCCCCTGGCGGGCAACCTCTCCCGGCCGCCTGCCAGTGGCGACGTATGGGCCTCAGCCCCTGGGTAGTGTCGGTTCTTCAGGACGGGTTTTCGCCTACCGTGGGCTCACCGTCGTCCTCCCCTCATGCGCTCTCCTCCTCCGTCCCCCTCGACCCCCCCCCCCCCCAGGCGGCCCCCCCCCCCGCCTGGAAGTCCTCGAACTCCTCAGAAAGGGGCCATCACCGAAGTTTTCCAGCCCAACCCAACCCCCCCCGTTTTACTCCCCCCCTGTTCGTGATCCCCAAACCTTCGGTGGGATGGAGGCCCATCCTTGACCTTTCTCCCCTCAACAAGTTCCTCAGACATACCTAGTTCAAGATGGACACCCCCCCCCATCAGAGACTCCATCCATCACGTAGATTGGGCTACCTCCATAGATCTGAAAGATGCGTACTTCCAGATCCTTATTCACCCGGCGCACAGACGTTACCTCCGGTTTGTTGTCTGGCAAGCTCGAGTGTTCCAGTTCAAAGCTCTCCCCTTTGGCCTCTCCCTGGCACCCTTCCTCTTCACGAAGGCGTTCCGATCTCTCTCCCAACACAGTCCCTCGAACTATACACAGACGCCTCCAACTCGGGCTGGGGGGCCCCACTTGGGGGACAGTCATGCCTCGGGGATGTGGGACGCACAGATGGCTCGCCTCCACATCAACATATTAGAATTGGAAGCGGTCAGGCTGGCCCTCCTCCCTTCCAACATCTATCTCTCACCGACTGGTTCTCCTCCTCACGGACAACACGTCGGTAGCCCATTACATCAACAAAGGGGGGGGGGGGGGGGGGGGCACTCCATCGGCCTCTCTCTACGGACAGAGGCCCTCCTTCGCTGGTGCCACGCACGGGGAGCCCCTCCGTGCCGAGACACACAGCGGGGACACGCAACATCCTGGCAGACACTCTCAGCCGGTCAGGGACCCTTCTGCACACAGAGTGGACCCTGAACAAGCTGACACTAACCACCGTCTGGGAACACTGGTTCAAGCCCATGGTCGACCTATTTGCGACCCGGTACAACCATCGACTCCCCATGTATGTCTCTCCACTCCCGGACCCCCGAGCGTACGCGGTCGATGCGCTCTCCCTCTCCCCCCCTGGACTGGACGGGACTCCTCGCCTACGCCTTTCCCCCCTTCCCCATACTTCACAAAGTGATCAGGAAGGCCAGGCTGGAGAGACCCAAACTCATCCTCATAACCCCGTGGTGGCCGACTCAGTTGTGGTTCCCGGACCTCAGGTCCCTCACAGTCACTCACGTTCCCCCTCTCCAGCTAGCCCCTTGGTGGGACTTACTCAGACAACCTCGCTCGGGCCTCCCTCACTCCAATCCCCAGATGCTTCGCCTACACGCTTTGCTTCTATGCCAGCCAAATGCGACCACCGCGATGAGAGAGATGGGTCACGTGGTGCACGGCTAACTCGGTCCCCTACCTCCTCCCCCTCCAACATCCACATAGGCAAGTTCCCTATCCCACCAGATAGGCAATTTCCTATCCCACCTTTCATCCTCTCGAAAGCTCTCTGCTAGTTCCCATTCGGGGCTACAGATCGGCCGTAGGCACCACCATCTGACAGCTGGGCGGCCCATCATTCGACAATAACTTTCTCCTTAGAGAACTATCTCGGGGGGGGTGGCCCTACGGGAAGCTCAGTCCCCTAGGCGCGCTCCCATGTGGGACCTCTTTCTGGTTCTTGACTCCCTCAGAAACCCCCCTTTCGAGCCCCTCCGTGCTATTCCCTTTGTCATTCTCCCCTTCAAGACCACCTTCCTTCTCTCCCTGGCCTCAGCCAGGAGGCGAAGTGGGATTCAGGTCCTCAGTTGTGACCCTCGGGACATCGCCTTTCTCAGAGACGGATCGGTCTCGCTCTCTTTAAGTTCCTGCCTGAGTTCTTAGCGAAGAACCAGGAACCGGGCACGACCTCTCCTTCCCTGGTTATCCGCTCCCTAGCGGATATCTTAGGCAGCGAAGGCAGCGGGGACATGGACCTATGACCCTCTATGGTGCCTCAGATACTACTGGGAGCGTTCCCACCCCAGGCGTTCCTCTCAGAGAAGCCTCCTTATTTCCATCAACCCCAACAACAAGAAAGACATCTCGGCGGGCTCGATTTCTAGGTGGCTATTCTATACTATAAATCAAATCTGCCTATGCCCAGGCCCACAAAGACCTCCCAGCCCTTTCCCCTCGAGCCCACGAGGTCAGAGCGTTGGCCATGTCCACAGCGTTCCAGCACTCTGTCCCCGTGTGCCATCTCCTGGAGGCAGCCTACTGGCGTTCGGAGAACCCCCTTTCATAAACTTTTATCTAAGGGACATCCGCATGACCAGGGCTGATGGTTCTAAGGGGTTTTCATTTGTGGCGGCCAATGCAGCCATAACAGTTAACCCAGGAACCATTAGGGCGCTCGGCCCTCCTCCTATTCCTTTAAATCTGCTATGGTCTGACATGGTATAGTATACGACGCCAAAAAATGGAGTTTGTATTATACTCCCTGTTTGGGCTAAGTATACTTACCATGTCAGACTCTAATGCCCCCTACCTACCTTCCCCGCTAGCGCCAAGGTTCCCTGGGGTTGCCTTGCGCGCAGGCCTCGTTGAATGACGGACAGTACACGATCTTCGGCATCTTCCGTAATCGCTTATGACTGCATTTGCCACAAACTTCGGCCTGACAGATAAAGCCATAAGTGTGCTGGGGTGGTTTTGCTGTAGAACACAAGCTCTCCTTTGCTTTCTAGTACACAGTGTGGAGTTTGCAAGAAGTAGCAAAAGCTCTTGTCCAAGCAGAGATTCACATTCACCTGCTCTGCTGAAAAAAAGCTTGTAGATATCACATAGACTGACCAAAGTTGTTGCCATAGTTTGAATATCAGGAATGCAGCATGCTTTGTACTGTGTGCTGTGATGCAACTTGAAGGGCAAGTGAAACACAGTTTCAAAGAAAGAGTTGGTCACAGATTCATTTATCTATGTTTTATAACGAAGCTTTATATAATTATTTTTAGAATTTGTTTAGATTCCCAACTGCGATCGCCTCACTTTGCAACTTGAATAAATTAGTCTCCAGATATACTGTGTTGTCCATTGAGCTTGTGTCAAAACAACTAAAGTGTTGATTGTTAAGGTTATGTATAACAAGAGAGCATCTTTCCTCACACATGATGTTTGTGGCATCATAGAGGCTTATGTATACATTTGCTCAAATTATTTACATTTCAAAGCTGTATACTGCAGACAGGTTGGTTGTAAGTCCAGTCACATTCTGTCAGTTTCTGTAAGTCTACTACACATTCTAGTCGAAATAGATTAGAGCCATGTTGAAGGTTGAGTTTGCTTGTTAGCGCTTTCACGATACAGTTGTTTTCTTTTGCAAGCTCAGTTACATTTGTGTATGTGTGTTTGCATGTTGTGTGTGTGTGTGTGTGTGTGTGTGTGTGTGTATGTGTGTGAAGGAACGCCCTGGATGCCTTTGGATTAAAACTGAAAGCAAATTGACTGATATGAACAGTTGCATTCAGATGGAAAGTGACAGTGCTGGTAGTTTATACTCTTTATAAAGAAGTTTTGATCAGGGGGTCCCCAGACCCTTTAGAATTGTAGAATTGTAGGAGGGCCTATATCCCCAAGTGTAATGGCCATAAGGAACTTTGAGGAGCCCTGAAGCATCTTTATGAAACCAGATTAATGCGCAGGAAATTGGAGGATTGATGTAGGTACCTGGAAATGAAAGGTTTACTTTAACTCATGTCTTTCCTTTCTGGGTTTTTTTTTTCCCCTCTTGCATGTGTAAACAAAAATGTGTCTGTGCAGTCATTCTCTTTTGGTTGATTGTGTGTGCATGCATTTCTGTGTGATTGTGTTTGTGTGAGCGTGTGTGCATGTATATGTTAGTTTTAGGGTACATTTTTACATTGCCATTTTCTCCCCATTTGCAAGTCGTGTTAGTTGATATTGTGTGCTCATTTTCTTTCAAGCTTGTACTTACTTTTTATGTAGACTACACTTTTTTTCAGATACAGTTTTGATCTAGTAGAGATTGAGATAGAAGTAAACTAAGATCTAAATAGAGAGAATCAGACAGACCACCTTTTGTCATTGTATTTTGGAAGTCTCTGAAATGCGATATGCTTCATCAGCAACTTGAATTTGATCATCGTTTATATACTTTTTTGTCAGTGGAATTTAATGTACATGTCTCTCTCCTCTCCCACTTGCCCCTCTCATCCTTTGCCCTTCGTCTTCTGGCATTATTCATTCATCACATGAGTCAAGTAGTCATTGCCACTCTTGTTTCTTTATTTTAGTGTAACCCCACCTTCCACACACATGCACGCATGTGCACACACATCCAGCCACACACGTGTACACACACACACACACACACACACACACACACACACACACACACCTCTATATGTTACTTACACACTCTCCTTCATATCAGCAAAGACACTCACACATATGTACATTCTAAAAGTTACCGTAAAGAAATAGCCTCATGTGTTAGAAAGATGAAGAGAGAAAAAGAAAGTGACAAAAAAATTTCACAAGCTTCATAGCCTGCTGATAGACGTTTGCCTGCATGATGTGTACTAAAGGTGTGTTCACATTCTTCAACAATTCTACTTACAGACAGTGCTCTTGCCAGTCTGGATGAGAAGATTGCAGGCAAGTGGCGCAAGTATTGTCAGCTGAAGGCCAACTTCTACACATCATGTGTAAGTGCCTGTATGTGTTTATGTATGTATGTAAGTTATGTGTTGTAATACATGTATCAAGCACTGTCACAGTAACTGAAAATAATGTAATGATAGCTTTATGTGTTGTAATACATGTATTAAGCACTGTCACAGTAACTGAAAATAATGTAATGATAGCCCTACAAAAAAAAGTTGCAAAACATTGTTGCTGCACATTTCATTCAGATTTCTTTACATGCGTGTAATAGCATGGCACAGATGCCAGTGGTTTCCTTCTAATTGAACTTTGAATGAATTTGCTATCACTTGATTCAGAGTTTAAAAAAAAAAAAAAAAAAGAAAATAGCTGATTACTTTTTGTTTTACAATACTATCAAATCGCCATAGCCTGAGAAGTGTGCTCTGCTACCAGCCAGTCATTTGTTTTGTGATTAGTAACCAACGAGAAGCCACAATGGCTGAAATGTTGATTTTTCTTCTTCCTTTTTTTCCCCATTTATTTAGTGCAATGGCTGGCATGTGGCATCCATCCAAACCGAAACTTGTACCTGCCAAAACTTTTGCATTTTAGTTTGCTTCAGGTATTCAACAGTACAGCAATGAGTTATACGAAATGATGAAGGGGGTCAACACCTATGGCAGGATAATTTTGCCTGGTGGTCTTTATTGTGAAGGTATGTGTGTGCCCAATGTCAGCATGCCCGTCAAGTAACAATGCATGATGTATTGTGACCAGGCTCACAGTTACAATGGAGAAACTCTACTGGCCCAAGACAAGTGTGGGGAAGCTATCCGAGGCCTGCAAGAGAGTGTGAAGAGTGAGTGCATCATCAGAGCTGGTAGAGGTGTAATAGTGATGGTTCAGATACTTCCCATATTGCACGCGCACACATACACACACGCACACACACACAGTCATACATGTGTATGTGTATGTATATAAAAATATGCCATGCCAGCAAGAAAGTGAAATGCAAGCCTATAGTGTTTTTCATGTTGGGGCCTGGTTTGCCTTGTGATTTCTTCTTTGAAGTCTACAGGTGTACAGGTCCAGCTGGCTCCATGTTCTTCCAGTAAACAAAAGAAAAAAAGGAAAAGAAAGTTAAACCCCACTGCATCCTTCAAGAAGAATAGGCCATTGAACACCTGTGGGGGATAGATCACACATGCACACACAAAATTGTGTATTGGTAACATGTTTAGATGTGTGATTTCTAACAACAGAATGTAACTGATGGAATCAAAAGGGTAGCACACACACAAAATAATCAAGAATTGTGAATTTCAGATTTTTAAGTGAAGAATTAGGAACATGGAGCATCTAATCATGCAAGGTGATAATCAAGGAAAAGCATGTTTTAGTGATTTTTTGTGTGTTGAAGATGTCAGAAAAAACTGAGGCATTAAGATACCAGTGTTGATTTGCTCTGAAATTTGAAAACTAAGCAGATCAGAAAATTGTGTAATTTTTGGAAAATGTTACTTGAATACATTCATTGTCAGCGGTCTCCTGATACCATATTGTTTTAAGGGTGTGTTTTTTTTTCTTCCAAAAAAAAAAACAAAAAATATATTGCCAAAATATTTACAAGTGGTACCATTTGTATTTTCTTTCACACAAACTGTACTTATTCCTGTTTTTCATCTCTGTTTCATGTGAAATTATCCTTAATTTTGCCACCAGAATGATAAGTAAGCACTAGAAAGGCGACTGAGATCCATAAAACTGCATGAAGAATTGCTGTTTGTGATGAAAAACAACCTGCAAATCTGAGGTAAGTTAGGTACAATATCTAAAGGAGATTGAAATTTGATCACTAAAGATCGAATCAAAGAAATCAATGGGGTATGGACATTTAGCTGGGTTAACTGCAAGCCTGCCTTTAATGGTAGCAGTGCAAGAAAAAAGTGAGTGTTAATCTTTGACCTTAAATGTTAAAAGATGCTTTGGTTGTTTTCAGATCAACATCTGCTCCCCCCTTCGTTAAACTCTCGTTATTGTTGCTCATATGGTTCTTTCTTTTTGGCTGTCAAAGTCTCCACTTTTATCACTGGAAATGCTGTCAGATGTACTTCACTGTTCGTTTGAGACATTGAAGAGACTGTAATTACCAGAAGCAAGACTGACATTTGCATCTTATGCTTGAAGCGACTTGGTTGCTTCATTCAAATCATCGCAAAAGCTGCTGTTCGTTCGATCACTGAAGCTTATGCCACCATCTGCAGGCTAAGGTTGCCATTCTTGACGGTTAAAGTTTATGTTATGCTAGCCAGACAAGGACAGAAGCTGGTAACCATGTATGGCTTATCGAATCTTAATGTTACATTCAGTAGGCAATGATTCTGCAGTCATGCAGTATGTAGAAGGCAGTGCTTAAAATGTGTTTTGTGGATGTTATTATTGAATCAAGGTTGTTCACAGTAAATACATGGATGACCTGATGCTTCGCCTACACGCTTGGCTTCTATGCCAGCCAAATTGCGACCACTGCGATGAGAGAGATGGGTCACGTGGTGCACGGCTAACTCGGTCCCCTACCTCCTCCCCTCCTACATCCACATAGGCAAGTTCCTATCCCACCAGATAGGCAATTTCCTATCCCACCTTTCATCGTCTCGAAAGCTCTCTGCTAGTTCCATTCGGGGCTACAGATCGGCCGTAGGCACCACCATCTGACAGCTGGGCGGCCCATCATTTCGACAATAACTTTCTCCTTAGAGAACTATCTCGGGGGGGGGTGGCCCTACGGGAAGCTCAGTCCCCTAGGCGCGCTCCCATGTGGGACCTCTTTCTGGTTCTTGACTCCCTCAGAAACCCCCCTTTCGAGCCCCTCCGTGCTATTCCCTTGTCATTCTCCCCTTCAAGACCACCTTCCTTCTCTCCCTGGCCTCAGCCAGGAGGCGAAGTGGGATTCAGGTCCTCAGTTGTGACCCTCGGGACATCGCCTTTCTCAGAGACGGATCGGTCTCGCTTAAGTTCCTGCCTGAGTTCTTAGCGAAGAACCAGGAACCGGCACGACCTCTCCTTCCCTGGTTATCCGCTCCCTAGCGGATATCTTAGGCAGCGAAGGCAGCGGGGACATGGACCTATGACCCTCTAGTGTCTCAGATACTACTGGGAGCGTTCCCACCCCAGGCGTTCCTCTCAGAGAAGCCTCCTTATTTCCATCAACCCCAACAACAAGAAAAGACATCTCGGCGGGCTCGATTTCTAGGTGGCTATTCTATACTATCAAATCTGCCTATGCCCAGGCCCACAAAGACCTCCCAGCCCTTTCCCCTCGAGCCCACGAGGTCAGAGCGTTGGCCACGTCCACAGCGTTCCAGCACTCTGTCCCCGTGTGCCATCTCCTGGAGGCAGCTACTGCTATACTTTGCCTTTGTGTAAAGATTGCTGTGTTTGCACTCTGTACTCATTTATCTGTGGCTTCCGCTTATATCTTGACGTGTGAGGTTATCGGATGGGCTAGCATTCTACCCTTATTCGCTAAAATTTTCTCGCGATCGTGGTGCTCCCGGTTCTTGTCTATTTGCGTAACCGGTTCGAGGTTGATCGGCATTTTCCATCGCCACGTCCCTCGCGTTTTCTCGGCCTCCCTTGTCCATCGGCCTTGCATTTTCACTCGCCTTTACGGCCTTTTGCCCCAAAATTCCGATTTCTAATCTCGCCGTTACTTGTATCACGATTCCACTATCTCATCTGCGACGATCGCGGGGGTCGGTTTCGTCGCCATCTTGTTTTGCTCCAGTCTCCATTCCTGTCGCACCAGCTTTCTAGCCCACGCAATTACACGTGGTTTGTCGTTCGGAAATTGCTTCCTACATTTGTTTACACCCTCCCATTCATTGCCACATTTTCGATCGGCGTCGTGTGCGTGGCGATCGCATCGCCCTTCGGCATTGCTGTTACACGTGGCGTTACTCAGCACTTTTGGTTCACGCCACTGTCGTTGCCCACGCACGGTTTCGTTCATCGCTACTGCGTTTCTGTCACTGTGCGAGCTTGTTTACTTTTACTTTTATATTTCCATTGTGTTATATTGCTATTGTGTGCGCACGGTCGATCGACCTGTATACCCTCCGATCGATCGACCGTCGTGTTACGATCGTGTGCTCCGGTTTTCACAACCTCCCGCGCGACGATCGTGAGCCGGTCTCGTCGCCATCTTGTTTTGCGCCGGTCTCCCTCTCTTGTGCACCAACTTCTCTAACCCTCGGTATTTTACGTGGTTTTTCGCCCTGAATTTGCTTCCTCAATTGGTTTGCACCCCTTTCTTTCAGTTGTCACATTCTCGCTCGCCTTCGTGTCTTTAACGATCGCGATCGACCGGCGCGTCATTGTATTTACACGTGGCGTTACTCAGCACTTTGGGCCCACGCCACGGTCGCTTCTCACGCACTGTTTCGCTCATTTCTGCTGCGCTTTGTGTCCCTGTACGGACTTGTTTACCTGTATATTCCATGTGTGCGTTGTTTTTTTTTTTTTATTGTGTGCGCACGATCGATCGGTCGACTTGGTTATCCTCCTCGATCGACCGTCGTGTCTCCCGTTTACGATCGTGTGCTCCGGTTTCGCTCGGCGCCATCGCCCAATATGGTGAAGGACTCGGCTGGGGTCGAGCAATAAACTCTGACGTTCAGAGTCGCTCACATTCCCGGAGGACCCACGAGTTGGTTCCAACCCGAGCGAACCGTCCTCTCCTTGGGAGAACGGCCGGCCGCGGTAGACGGAGACGTCCCTCCCGCGGAGGGGACGCGGGAGTCTCCCTCCTCTACCCGACCGACGGACGCACGACCGTTGCGTTCGAAAGCTAGAAGGCAACCGGCTGCGATTTCTAAGTGCCTTTCGTTCAACCTGCCCAGGAAATCTAAGGGCAAGGCCCCCCTTAAGGGACCCCCCCTCTAGCCAAGAAATCCGAGCGGGATTCCGCTTCTCCCCCAGCCACCCTGCCTTCTAGCTTTCCTGCGCATAGTCAGACATCCACTTACTATGCCGAGTCACGCGACCCCCGGCCCCCGGGGACCTTTGCCGGGCCGCGGACAGGCACGGGTGACGGCCTTGGGCTGGAACCCCCACCCGTCACTCGCACTTATGGGACGCGCGGGTCCACTTCTTCCCCCCATCCGGACTCGCCGTCTCACGACGCTCTCCCCCACCGTGCACAGGTGCAGCCAACACCCCTGCACGAGGAGCGTCCAGTTATCTCCGGACGCAGTTTTATGGCCACGTCTTGGCACGACCATGCACATGTCCATAACTCTGGGCGTATGGGAACACCGAGTGCATCCACCGGTTGTGAACATACACAAGACGGCGGCCGACCAACCCCGCTCGCCCGTCGCAGGTTCCCCTAGGGGTTCAGGACGTTCGGGGGTCCGACCTACTCGGCCCCCATTTGGGCAACGTCCTCGGTCCGTTCCTCCGGGGGGAGGATCTACCAGCGGGACCACGGGTAACCTGTCCCATTCCACTGGGACCCGGCACGCTCCCGGGGGGGGGAACCACATACCAGGGTCGATTACTATTCCCCCCCCTGCTGCCCAAGGTTACCCCGGTCCCCGGCGAGTCCCTGCACAGTACTCTGGGCCGCCACAGCCCGCTTATCTCCCCGGGGACCAGTGGCTCTATGCCCCCGAGAGGGACCAGTGGCCCGCGGAGGGGACGCGGGAGTCTCCCTCCTCTACCCGACCGACGGACGCACGACCGTTGCGTTCGAAAGCTAGAAGGCAACCGGCTGCGATTTCTAAGTGCCTTTCGTTCAACCTGCCCAGGAAATCTAAGGGCAAGGCCCCCCTTAAGGGACCCCGTCTAGCCAAGAAATCCGAGCGGGATTCCGCTTCTCCCCCAGCCACCCTGCCTTCTAGCTTTCCTGCATAGTCAGACATCCACTTACTATGCCGAGTCACGCGACCCCCGGCCCCCGGGGACCTTTGCCGGGCCGCGGACAGGCACGGGTGACGGCCTTGGGCTGGAACCCCCACCCGTCTCGCACTTATGGGACGCGCGGGTCCACTTCTTCCCCCCATCCGGACTCGCCGTCTCACGACGCTCTCCCCCACCGTGCACAGGTGCAGCCAACACCCCTGCAGGGAGCGTCCAGTTATCTCCGGACGCAGTTTTATGGCCACGTCTTGGCACGACCATGCACATGTCCATAACTCTGGGCGTATGGGAACACCGAGTGCATCCACCGGTTGTGAACATACACAAGACGGCCCGACCAACCCCGCTCGCCCGTCGCAGGTTCCCCTAGGGGTTCAGGACGTTCGGGGTCCGACCTACTCGGCCCCCATTTGGGCAACGTCCTCGGTCCCGTTCCTCGGGGGGGAGGATCTACCAGCGGGACCACGGGTAAACCTGTCCCATTCCACTGGGACCCGGCACGCTCCCGGGGGGGAAAACACACATACCAGGGTCGATTACTATTCCCCCCCTGCTGCCCAAGGTTACCCCGGTCCCCGGCGAGTCCCTGCACAGTACTCTGGGCCGCCACAGCCCGCTTATCTCCCCGGGGACCAGTGGCTCTATGCCCCCGAGAGGGACCAGTGGCTCAATACACACACCCAACCTGAACAACAATTTGGTCGATTGTGGCACCCAACCTCGCAGACTTGGGTCGACCTGGGTCTCCCACCTCGGGCGCTGTCCGATCGGCAGTCCGGGCTCTCCCACCCCCCCAGCCCGTCTGCCGAGCATAGAGCCACGAGGGTCCCGCCATCCCCCCCCCCCCCCCGCCACCACCCTACCAGGGCGGGACCCTCGCGCACCCGCGCAGTTGCCCCCTGAGGAAGACCTCCCTTCCCAGGAACTTGACTCCCCACAGCCTGAGGAGGACTACGACTGATGAGGACTTCTTCTCATCCCTTTATGACATCCACACCATTGAACGGTTTCGACCGGACTTCGTGTCGAGGGACGCCCCTCCCTCTGCCGATCTTGGCCTTCCTGAGATCGATCGTTGGGCTGCCCCCAGCCCAATACTCCAGACTCAGAATTGTCGCACCTCAGTCACTCACTTCGCTGTGGGAGAGTCCGGCAAAACGCGCCAGGGGTGCAGACGCGCCCCCCCGCGCCGGGTCAAGACCTGCCCCCGGGCACCCAATGCGGCCCCCTTCGGCGCCCTACTTGGGACCCACAGGAAGCACCCAGTTGCCTCCCTCTTTGCCGACAATCCGGTTACCCAGTGGGCCATCTCCCAATCAGATTGTCGCCTGATACCCAACCGGGCCCCCCCTACTTCGGCCACCATCCCCTTAAGCGCTCCCAATCAGATTGTCGCCTGATGGGGGCATCTTACACACCACTGCAGGGCATGCCTACCTTAGCATGCTCTTGCAGAGGGCGGAGGTACTCTGGCCTGGGGATGACGGCGCCGTCCCAGTGCCTTCGGATACAAACTCCGAACCACACACCAGGACGAACGAACCTCGCTTATTCAGCGACCCCTTTATGCGACACCTAGTTAACAGGATATCGCATCACTTGGCGGCTGCGGGCGGACAGCGCAGCAACAAGCCATTTTAATTGTCTGCTAGTGGCTAGAGACGCGGTGCTTGCACGCGCTCCTCACTCTCCCCGGCACTCAGGGCATCCCTACGATGTGTCCCGGGCCAGGATCACTCGCTCTTTGGCGAGCACTCCACCTCGGCTATGTCTCTCTCGCTCGAGGAACGCAAGCAGGCGGCGTCCTTTGCCCCCCGGCCTCAGCCACGCCTTTCCAGGCCCCCCAAGCGGCCACTTAACTCACAGAGGCCTAAACCTAAACCTCGCCAAAAAATTTTGGTTTGGCCAGCAAGCACGGCCCCGCCGGTGACTGGAGGACACTCCCGTAGTGCGCATGGAGCTGGCCCAACCTGCCCAGCAAGGCACCGGCCCACTCTTCCCTTCCCCCCCCCTGGACCATCGGCTCCCCTGGCGGGCAACCTCTCCCGGCCGCCTGCCAGTGGCGACGTATGGGCCTCAGCCCCTGGGTAGTGTCGGTTCTTCAGGACGGGTTTCGCCTACCGTGGGCTCACCGTCGTCCTCCCCTCATGCGCTCTCCTCCTCCTCCCCCCAGCGACCCCCCCACCTGCCCAGGCGGACGCCCTTCGCCTGGAAGTCCTCGAACCTCAGAAAGGGGGGCATCACCGAAGTTTTCCAGCCCAACCCCGGGTTTTACTCCCACCTGTTCGTGATCCCCAAACCTTCGGTGGGATGGAGGCCCATCCTTGACCTTTCTCCCCTCAACAAGTTCCTCAGACATACCTAGTTCAAGATGGACACGCCCTCCCAGATCAGAGACTCCATCCATCACGTATTGGGCTACCTCCATAGATCTGAAAGATGCGTACTTCCAGATCCTTATTCACCCGGCGCACAGACGTTACCTCCGGTTTGTCTGGCAAGCTCGAGTGTTCCAGTTCAAAGCTCTCCCCTTTGGCCTCTCCCTGGCACCCTTCCTCTTCACGAAGGCGTTCCGATCTCTCTCCCAACACAGTCCCTCGAACTATACACAGACGCCTCCAACTCGGGCTGGGGGGCCCACTTGGGGGACAGTCATGCCTCGGGGATGTGGGACGCACAGATGGCTCGCCTCCACATCAACATATTAGAATTGGAAGCGGTCAGGCTGGCCCTCCTCCACTTCCAACATCTATCTCTCACCGACTGGTTCTCCTCCTCACGGACAACACGTCGGTAGCCCATTACATCAACAAAGGGGGGGGGGGGGGGGGGGGGCACTCCATCGGCCTCTCTCTACGGACAGAGGCCCTCCTTCGCTGGTGCCACGCACGGGGAGCCACCCTCCGTGCGAGACACATAGCGGGGGGACACGCAACATCCTGGCAGACACTCTCAGCCGGTCAGGGACCCTTCTGCACACAGAGTGGACCCTGAACAAGCTGACACTAACCACCGTCTGGGAACACTGGTTCAAGCCCATGGTCGACCTATTTGCGCGACCCGTACAACCATCGACTCCCCATGTATGTCTCTCCACTCCCGGACCCCCGAGCGTACGCGGTCGATGCGCTCTCCCTCCCCTGGACGGGACTCCTCGCCTACGCCTTTCCCCCCCCCTTCCCCATACTTCACAAAGTGATGATCAGGAAGGCCAGGCTGGAGAGACCCAAACTCATCCTCATAACCCCGTGGTGGTGGCCGACTCAGTTGTGGTTCCCGGACCTCAGGTCCCTCACTCACGTTCCCCCTCTCCAGCTAGCCCCTTGGTGGGACTTACTCAGACAACCTCGCTCGGGCCTCCCTCACCAATCCCCAGATGCTTCGCCTACACGCTTGGCTTCTATGCCAGCCAAATTGACCACCGCGATGAGAGAGATGGGTCACGTGGTGCACGGCTAACTCGGTCCCCTACCTCCTCCCCTCCAACATCCACATAGGCAAGTTCCTATCCCACCAGATAGGCAATTTCCTATCCCACCTTTCATCCTCTCGAAAGCTCTCTGCTAGTTCCATTCGGGGCTACAGATCGGCCGTAGGCACCACCATCTGACAGCTGGGCGGCCATCATTCGACAATAACTTTCTCCTTAGAGAACTATCTCGGGGGGGGGGGGGCCTACGGGAAGCTCAGTCCCCTAGGCGCGCTCCCATGTGGGACTCTTTCTGGGTCTTGACTCCCTCAGAAACCCCCCTTTCGAGCCCCTCCGTGCTATTCCCTTTGTCATTCTCCCCTTCAAGACCACCTTCCTTCTCTCCCTGCCTCAGCCAGGAGGCGAAGTGGGATTCAGGTCCTCAGTTGTGACCCTCGGGACATCGCCTTTCTCAGAGACGGATCGGTCTCGCTTAAGTTCCTGCCTGAGTTCTTAGCGAAGAACCAGGAACCGGGCACGACCTCTCCTTCCCTGGTTATCCGCTCCCTAGCGGATATCTTAGGCAGCGAAGGCAGCGGGGACATGGACCTATGACCCTCTAGGTGCCTCAGATACTACTGGGAGCGTTCCCACCCCAGGCGTTCCTCTCAGAGAAGCCTCCTTATTTCCATCAACCCCAACAACAAGAAAGACACATCTCGGCGGGCTCGATTTCTAGGTGGCTATTCTATACTATCAAATCTGCCTATGCCCAGGCCCACAAAGACCTCCCAGCCCTTTCCCCCTCGAGCCCACGAGGTCAGAGCGTTGGCCATGTCCACAGCGTTCCAGCACTCTGTCCCCGTGTGCCATCTCCTGGAGGCAGCCTACTGGCGTTCGGAGAACCCTTTCATAAACTTTTATCTAAGGGACATCCGCATGACCAGGGCTGATGGTTTCTAAGGGGTTTTCATTTGTGGCGGCCAATGCAGCCATAACAGTTAACCCAGGAACCATTAGGGCGCTCGGCCCTCCTCCTATTCCTTTAAATTCTGCTATGGTCTGACATGGTATAGTATACGACGCCAAAATGGGGAGTTTGTATTATACTCCCTGTTTGGCTAAGTATACTTACCATGTCAGACTCTAATGCCCGCCCTACCTTCCCCGCTAGCGCCAAGGTTCCCTGGGGTTGCCTTGCGCGCAGGCCTCGTTGAATGACGACTGACAGCCGTTTAATGCTATGGTCTAATAAGTACCATGCATCTACAGACAAAGGGTTCATATTGACATGCATGCACGTGCACACACACACACACACACACACACACACACACACACACACACACACACACAAAACACACACACTCTCACACACAACGCACACACAACAACACATACACACACACACACACACACACACACACACACACACACACACACGCACATGAAAAACACATGATCCCACACACACTGTCGCACAACAACGGACACAACGGCACGTGCAAACGCACACTCACACACTCGCACACGCACACACACACACACACACACACACACACACATATTAGTCGCAGAATCAGTTTGATGGGCAAGGGAGGGGGGAAGAAAGAGCTGCTATTGATAGGTAAAGAGGGTTGTTTTAAGAGATGCCTTGAGGGAAGGCAGAGAGTTTGAACTGCACAAAGAACTGCACAAGATGTTGGGTTTGATCTCGGAAATCAGACCCTGAAAAGAAAAAAGAACGATCGCCATAGGTTTTAGTTCAATTTCGAGGGATTTTGGAGTGTTGTTGGTAGAAGAACCCAACTGCAAAGAAGGAACATAGAGATGCAGGAGATCAGAAAAGTAGGAAGGAGATAAGCCCACTCAAAGATTTAAAGCAGAGTAAGGACAGTTTGTAGTCTATTCATTTTTAGACCGGCAGCCAGTGAAGAGAAAGGAGTAAGGGAATAACATGAGAAGATCTGGGTTGTATGAGAATCAAACAAGCAGCATGTTTTTTTGTACTTTCTGGAGACGACTAAGAAGATTCTGGGGACAACCAGCTAGAAGAGAATTACAGTAATCAAGTCTAGATAGAATGAAGGCAGAAAAAAAGGTTTTGTGGCATCAACAGAGAGATGTCACACAGAAACTAATGCGGCAAGGCTCAAAGTAACAGACATGGCAGACTGGAAACATGTTTCTGGAAGGAAAGTACAGATGAAGATGTCTGAATAAGGCAATTTTCCCATTTGATAGAGATTGGGTTACAGTCACAGGAAAGATGGATAGTAAATAAAGTCGGTTGAAAGATGGATAGTCAGATGAAAGATGGATAGTAAAGTGTGTGTTGAGGGGGATGACTGTATTTTCTTTACATCTGTGGATGTATATATATATATATAGTGTGTGTGTGCTTGCGTGTTTTGGGTTGTTTTTTGACCAAATGTTCTTTTCTTCTATCATAACATGGTCTTGATGTTTATTGCTATGTTGTGCAGTGTATGAGAAGTCGGAACAGCAGTGCAAGGAGTACGCAGCATCCAAAGGAGCAGGCACCACAGCCAGACCACAGAACCACCTGTTCTTCCGTAAACTGGGGCCTGTGGTGCGCCGCACTCTGGAGAAATGTGAACGAGAGAACGGACTGATGTAAGAATGCATTTTTTTCTTTTTTTCAAGGTTTTTGCATTCAGTCAAGTTTGATGTCTCGCTCCATACTTAAAATGTTTATCGGGACACAGTCCTGACACTAGTAGTTGAATGAAAATTGTGCTAAAATGACAGCTTTGCTGATGTGCACTTTGAGAAAACACTCTGATGGTGATTTGCTTTGCGTGTATCTGTGCGTTTTTTATGTTAATAATTGACTGTTGTGGTCTCTGACTTTTGAGTCCAAAAATCCAGAATGAATCTGTAGTTTGATGCTGCCTCCCCACCTGTTGATCAGTTAGCTTACTTCCAAAGAAGTTTTAAACCCATTCCCTGCCTGAGACGAATAACGCACGTCGTGAAAACCAAAAAATCACTACGCCCCGGACGGGCACCTCACGCCCAAACTTCGTCATAGAAAGCAGAAAAATCTAAATGACCAGCCGCCGTGGCGAAGTGGGTTAGCGTCGCGGACTCCCGCCTGGGAGGTCGTGGGTTCGAATCCCATCAGAGGCATGTGGGTTTTTCTGCCCCGACCGGCTCCTACCCAGAGTTGAGTTTGCTGCGGACTCAGTTGGGAAGACTGGGACCACACAGTCGAGTTTCATCCACTTAATGGATGCGTTTCTGAGAGTGTTGCTCAAATTTCCTGACCAACACTGCAGGTGTCTGTATCTCTCGGGCCTGGTTGACGCCGGGATATATTATGAAAGGAAGCGTAGAGTACAGCCCTGTCATGTAGTCTCAGACCGAAATGGAAATCCGTAGCATCATCTTCATCATCCTCATTCTCATCATCATCAGCATTAAAAAAAAAAAAAAAAAAAAAAAAATCCCAAGTTCTGTGGCCCTTCATGCCCTGCTCTCATGGTGACCTCAGTTTCGATGTCTTCTCCACGTCTGTGGCCTTGGTTTGGTTCCGTCGGGGTCACCGGTATCGGCGAGTCCATGGGGGCTGTCGTTGGACGGACGTGGTGGCGGCGCCCTCCGGAGGGAGAGCTCACTCACGCCGGCTCCGCGACTAAGCAATTATTGTCGTCAGTAGGGGGCTTAGTAGGTGGTGTCCTGCGTATGTTAGATCAGAACAGGCGCCACTGAACACCACCGAAGTGACTCGGCAGCAGTGCAGTGTCTCCTGCGGTCGGTGGGCTGCCTCTTGACGACTTGACATTGACTCCGCCCTGTGGATTGTCGGTGCCGGGGCTGCGGCGGGCCTGACCGGGCTGTGGCTGTGGACGGGGTGTCGGAATGAGCGGTGTGGGTGCACTGCCTCTGAAGTGGTGCAGAGGTTGGGACAGCAAAAAAAAAAAAAAAAAAAAAAAAAAAAAAAAAATCTAAATGGGAGACAACCGTGTAAAATGTTTTCACCTCTTCTACTGATGTCAGAGCAACGGCCCTTGCCCTTCACGTGACCGTTCGCTGACCATAGGGTTATGCAAATTACGAGTTGAGAGGTCAGAGCTGATTAGCGTACTCAACATGGCAGCACGACCTAGCACATCGTTGAGTCGTCCCGTTTTCAAGCGATATACCATGCTTAATGTGTTAGATGAAATTCTAAACGATGAAGACAGTGGTGAAGAAGACCTTGGAGGGTCGGATTCCGATATTAGTGATGAGGAGGAGACGATGGGAATCAGCACATCCACTTTTATCGGAGATAGGTGCGGGTGATGACGTCGATCCTTTGTTCGTTCCGCGTGATAGCAGTGAGGAAAGCGACGCTAGCGAGGTGACGAAGCAAAAATGGCGGAACTCGTGCCATCAACGAGTACTGCACCCTCTCCCAGACGAAGGAGACGGGGTCGTGGACATGGCAGGGGCTCAGGACGACAGTGAGGGTCCCGTGGAAGCGGCAGGGGCGTGGCATGGGGTGTGGTCAGCAACTTTCAGAGAGTGGAGAGATGCTGATGCACAGGTCCCCAACCCTAATGTAGATTTTACTGGAAATCCAGGGGTCAAAGTCAACTGTGCTAATTTTCGTCCTGTTGACTATTTAGAATTATTTTTTGCTGACCTTGTGAACCATCTGGTTGTTCAAACAAACCTGTATGCTGACCAGTTTCTGGAAGCACACCCCAATCTTCTAGCGTTTTCAAGAGCCAACAAGTGGGAGAAAGTGGATGGTGCAGAAATGAGGAAGTTTCTGGGCCTTGTTCCACTTATGGGGATTGTGTGCCTGCCTTCCATTGAATTGTACTGGATGAAGAAGGTGCTGTACAGTGTTCCAGTCTTCAGTTCTGTCATGACCAGAAACCGATTCCAGGCAAGTAGCTCTGTTTTTTTTTTTTTTTTTTTTTTTACTGCTTGATTCTTCATCCCTCCACTATTCATTTTCCGTATTTCTCTTCTTTTTGCCCTGTTTCCTATTGAAAGTACATGTTTAGGAAATAATAACTGTATGGATAGGTGGGACTCTGTATGTGCGTGTGTGTGTGTGTGTGTGTGTGTGTGGTGTGCATGTGTGTGCGCACATGTGTGCATAAGCATTATTTATTTCTGTGTGCAAGTTTTCCATACAAATTTGTTCATTTTGAAAACCGAAAAGCACTTTTTTTTTTGCACCAGTGGTGTTTTTTTATATTCATGTGTGTGATACTATTTTGTGTTTATATAAATGTGTGTGTGTGTTGTGTGTGTGTGTGTGTGTGTGCCAGTTGTGCACAAGCATTATTCATTTCTGTACGCAAGATTTCCATACAAGTTTATTTTGTAAAACACAAAAGCACTTTTTTGGTACCAATGTGGTGTTTTCATTTCATGTGTGTGTGTGTGTGTGTGCGTGTGTGTGTGTGTGTGTGTGTGTGTGTGTGTGTGTGTGTGTGATATTGTTAGAGTGTGTTTGTGTAAATGTGTATGTGAAATGTGTGTGTGTGTGTGTGTGTGTGTGTGTGTGTGTGTGTGTGTGTGTGTGTGTGCATGTGTGATGTGTGAGTGAGTGAGTGTGTGTGTGTGTGTGTGTGTGTGTGTGTGCCCAGTTGTGGGTCTGCTTACTGATCTTGAATATTTATTCTGTATTTCAGATTCTTCTTCAGTTTCTGCATTTCAAGGACAATGCAGGCATGCCAGTGCAAGGTGATCCAGGGTACGACCAGCTCTGCAAGATTCGACCCATTCTGGATCATCTGCATGAGAAGTTCCAGGAAGTGTACGAGCCCCGGCAAGCGGTGTGTGTTGACGAAAGTCTACTTCTTTGGAAGGGTAGATTGATATTTCGTCAATACATACCCATGAAACGTGCCCGGTTTGGAATGAAAATCTACCTTTGCTGTGAGTCTGATGCGGTGTCAAGGGAAGTGGTGGCTACTGCTACCACTTCAAGGTGTATGCTGGAAGGGAGGACCCCATCAACGAGGTGCAGCCTGTCCAGGAGTCTGTAAATGCAGACAACCAAACTCTCTCTCCATGAGAAAATGGTGCTGTACCTGGTAGCCCCTCTCCTGGAAAAGGGCTACCATGTCTACACGGACAACTGGTACAGTAGTCTGAGGCTGTACCTCTACCTCCTGGAAAGGAACACCTTGGCCTGCGGCACCGTCTGGGAGAACCAGGGTATTCCAGAGGAGCTACGTGGAGTGAAGCTGGGCCCCGGATCATCAGCTGCTCTTTGTGGTGACAACAAGATCATCGCCACAAAGTACCACAGCACAAAAGTGGTGCACCTGCTGTCTACTGTGCACGGCCACACTGAGGCACGATTCCAGACCGGGGACGACGGGGTATCAACATGCGTCCGTCCGTTTCATCACAGTACAACAGGAATATGGGTGGGGTCGACAAACAAGACCAGCTGCTTCACCCATATGACTGCACCCGCAAGTCGATGAAATGGACGAAGAAATTATTTTTCCATTTTCTGCAGGTTGCAGCCTGCAATGACTTTATTTTGCAGAAGTCAAGAGGTGATGACTCCTGTAAAACTTTCTTAGGTTTTATGGAGAGTGTCATCACTTCTTGGATTTGGCCAGACCAGGTGCCTGCTGTGGAAGAAGGGGCAAAACAGATGACGAGGTGAGGATGGACGCTAACCACTTTTTGTTCCCCACTGCCACCGACACCAAACAAGGCTGCCCCATCCAAGAAATGTCGAGTTTGTACTAAGAAACTCAACGTGCGGAAGGAATCCCGCTACTATTGCCCTCCTGCCCCTCCAAGCCTGGATTGTGCTTAGGCCAGTGTTCATGGACTATCACACCAAGTTTGTGTATTGGGAGTAGGATCATCTCTGTCGGTTTTCCTTTTTTTTTTTTTCTTAGTTGTACATTTCATTCTCTTCTGCTTTTTTGTGTTCTTAGTTTTCCATTCTACAGGGGTTTTTTTTCTCACCCATGCATGTGTTCACTATTTTGTGAATGCTGTGACCAGACAGAGTGCCATCAGTGAAGGAACTGCAAGTGGAGTACAAAATGAATCCCCTTGTTTGTTTCTTTGAACCACAATTTGGACAAACAAAAAAAAGAACACCATCCCCTAAAGTTATGAAGCAGGGACTGCAGACAACCTGAGGATTATGTCCAAGCCTGTGAAGTTAGTACCGCAAGTGCTGGATTCCTATAGAACAGCGTGGCAGTAATGTGAGTACAATATGTTTAGAAACTCAACACAGTTCCTACAGTGTTTTGTGTGATCAGCACGGATACTCTGTGTGTGTGTGTGGGGGGGGGGGGGGGGGGGGGGGGGGGGGGGGGTTTTTTTTTTAAACAAGCAATTGCTTATTTGGCTCTTCAGACTTTTCTTTCTATTGTTGTCATTTTGAACATTTACCATTTACCAGTATGTATTATGCTATAACAGTTTGGACCACACTGTGTACTTACACTTACAGTGATGTTGTGTAAACATTAACAGAATTTTTTTGTCAGTGTTTTACAGGTTTTTTGTTTTGTAACATGTGTATGTTTTCAGAAACTTTTTTTTTTTTTGTAAAACCCTCATCCGTTATATCCGTGTCCACCCCCCTGACCCCCCCCCCCACCCACCCCCAAATGGCTAACAAAATCAACATTATTACTGTATAGCATCATACCTTTATGTAAAAGTAAAGAGAAAGTCATAAAATCTAAGTCATATGTCAATAAATAAATAAACAGTGATTGAGGTACTGAACCTACCCCAAATAGTAAAATATGCCCCTTTCTAGTAGAATTGGGGTACCCCCAGTAACATACAGATTATTACACAGAGGGACATTTATTGACAACAATATGACTACCAGGTGTTTGTAATGTTGTTGAGCAAACAACAAAAGGTATTTTTGCTGTGTTTAGTGGGCTTTTATGTGGTGAATTTTGTAAAACTGTAAATTGAAAACAAAACAAAAACTGTTTATCATATGTTATTAGTGTGAATCATCATATTACCCACAAAATCAAATTAGAATGATGTGAAATTGTAGACAAGGGTCTAAGGAAGTAATGCACAAAAAATCTAACAAATAATTCAACAAACGGCTGAATAATGTAGATGTTAGTGAACATACCATGAAAAGCATGATTATGCCCCTTTTTACCTAAAAGATAGTACCCCCAATTATGAGCAGATTGTCATCAAGAACAAGATTCCTTGGGATTTATATGACTGTCATGTGTTAGTGCTGATGTTGTATAAATAGCAAGACCACTTTTTATAGTGTTTTGACTCATTCGATTTGGTGCAATGTGTTTGTGTATACTCAAAAACTGTTTTTTTTTGTAAAAGTTTTATAATTATGTCAAATTCTGCTGCTATACTAATTATCAGCATAATCAAGTCATTTTGACAGGACATTGAAGACAAATGTATAACAACAAAAAACATACAAAACATCAGAGAGATCTGTCAAGAAATAAGTGAGTAGCAACCATTTTATTGAACCTACTCCAAAAAGCTGAATTTTACCTTGGCATACAGATTTTCAAATGTGCTGTTATAGTGAAGGGGTTAAGCAAGTGCAATTATACCTGTTTGGTCTGCGCTGTTTTCTGAACTGATACATTATCAGTCTGGGCTGAAATGTTCACAGTTGTGTTAAATGGAGAGTCTTGTATCACTGTCATTGTCACACTCGGTTCAAGCTGCAATATATTTTAAACTTTTTGGCTCAAATCAAAGCACTTTGGATTTTGAAAAATTAGAGAGCAACAACGGTTGAACACCCATTTAATAACTCAGCTCCCATTTCATCATTTGTAGATCCAGCAAAATGTGAAAAACGATGGAAACAATTTTTAATGTTCACTCGCATTGGTAGTGTCCATGGGGCTGCCATTTTCGAAGGGTGAAATGGTTTGAATGGTGGTGGTGGGGAGGGGGGAGGCAAACCAATTCCACAGTTTCACAGGGGAGAGATGGGGAGAATACAGGAAGAGGCTGTGAGGAATAGGGGCAGTAATATGTTAATCATTTGTTTTCAAGTCTCTTTATTGCAGTCTTTCTATTGCCTTCGTGGATAGCAGAACAATGTTCTTAATTTGTTTTTTTAATTAATTAACTGAGGGGCAAAAAGTCCAGTGCAGTGGCTGGCATACTTGACAACAGGCATACTGACAACAGTCAAGTTTTATCTATTTTAAGGATGTGAATAAATAAGCTATCATGTAATGTATAATATAATTTATATACATTGTCTTTGTTTGTTGTTCATGAAAAGTTTTGTTTTGGCACGTAACAGGGGTAAAGTAAAGAATTTGCCATGCAACACAGAAAGGTTTGATTCTGAATTATATATCCTAGCTCCTGCCTCCAGTGAATGGGATAATGTGAGGGAAGTCTACCTGCTTAATTTTCATTCTTCTTTGTGAACAGTTACTTGTGAGTTAACTTCAACACAGTGACAGCCCTGATATGACCCTTTGCGGTCGGCTGGGCTATAAGCAGCAGCATTAATTTTCTCTCTCTCTCCCTTGTGAACAGTTGAGGGATTTTTTCATGAAAACAGTTAGGGAATTTTTTTTTTTTTAGGGCAAGTTTTCATTTTGCATGGTAAATCGGAGAAAGGTGATTTGAGTTGTACTGTGCAGCTACCACCAGAAGGTGGCCTATGACCCCCCTGCCCTGGAATTGAGGGCCACCTATGGACTGGTCAGCCCCGAGGAGTACCAGCCCCCAGCCATCAACTCCCTCTGGACCCCGGAGACCTACTCCAATTTGACACCACGCGCGCGCTCCGAAACCAGAGAAGGTACAGCACTGTCTGTACATCCAGATTTAATGTATTCAAGATTTTAAAGTTAGAAACTTCCTAGCTTCAAAGCTAAAGATTTGGGTCAGCAGATAATCTTTTTTGTTGTTCTTTTGCTTAGCTTCACATTTTATTTCAGACCTTGTTTTCAGTTCGGTGAATTCTCTATAGTATTTTTTAAACCCCAAAACAGCAGGTCAAATGAAACTTTCTGTTACAACAAATGGGTAGATCAGTACCAGCGGTATTATTTGGCTGTCATGAAATTATTGGTTATACCCAGAATCTTACTAGGCAGAAAAAGGACAAGACAGGTGGTGTGCCTACTTTGACTGATGTTTCATGTGTGATGAAGGGGAAAGCAGTTGGGGGATGAGGCTGGAAGGGAGGGGAGAAGGGATGGGGTGGGGTAGGAACGTGGAGAGAAAGCTGTCACTCGTCTATTGATACTTGGTGTTTGTTGTGTGAGCAAGCTATAGATCAAAGGAGACTGCCATTCCTTGACTAGCCTTTCATCTTATTTGTGTGTGAGCACAGTCTTGTTCCAAACGGGTGTTGTATGTCGTTCATGATAGCTGATGATAATTTCCCCACTTTTATCGATGCTATAACATTATGCTTAAGTTCAGTTGCAAAGGCAAACTGAGAACTATTATTGTGGAAACAAGTGAGGCTGTTTAATTCACAGCTTTCCTGTGGCTTTATTTGCTGCATTTACTACAAAATGCTTCAGTTACCACAAAATGATAAACACTTTTACTACGTGCACAGATGCAGCTGTTCCTGTTTCAAGATGCAATCAGTTTTGAGATTGTTGTCCAGGAAGGTGACTGGCTTTTTGCCATGTCCATTTTTGGTTTTGTAATTTGCTAGAGTCTCCCGAAACATTCACCTTATCAACAAAAACTGAAAAGGGAAATGTGTGATAAAAGTTCAGCCCTTACCAAGACCACAACTGGGCACTGTTTTGTCTGTAGCTGTTATTCAGCTTGCTAAAACAGAGAAAGTGGAAGTTGTAACATCCCTGATACAAGGGAAGGAGACTGTGTCTAAGATCAACACAGTTGCGAAGAGGAAAGGGATTTGGGCATGGCTAAAATGAACGATGGCAACATGTTTTTAGATGGAGAGTGGTGTGAGAAACTATGCCAACAATGTTTAGATGGAGAGTGGTGTGAGAAACTAAATTGAGAATGAATTAAATGAGAGAGAAAAAATCGACATGACAAGCATGCTCAGAGCCCTGAACAAAAAAAAGAAATCTACAGTTAAAATTGATTTTTATACATGGGATTCACATTGAACTCTTTCTCTCTCTCACGGCAAAGAAAGACAACAACAAAAATGAGAGAGAGAAACATTTAGTGTTTTCTTAAATATGCTGTGTGGTGTGCGCTTGCATGCACATGCATTCTGCTATTATGCTACAAATATAATTACATTAAAATTAAACTAACTCTCTCTCTCTACTGTAAGTAGCTGTCCTGCTAAAAGCTGAATGTGTTATCAGCTTTATGATGTGGCATCCTTGGTTAACTGGGCTGTTGACAAAGGAAGTTTCCTCTCCCCTCACCCCACCTTTTAAATATTTATATCCATTATTTTTGTCTTTCTTTGTATCACAGAATGTTGTCATATTTCCATACTTACATGTCTTGCGCGTAAATTTTTCCTTTAACAATATTATTGTTATGATTATTGAGCCAAGTCTTTTTTTTTTCTCGGACATGCTCAATGATGAGGGTTGTGTGTTTCAGAAAAAGGGTAATGAGCAGCCACCCACACTGCCAACGGTGAAAGAGAAAGAAACCCCAATGTCCGACAAAGACCCCAAGAACTTCAGTGGATGTATTGTGTCATAATTTACCAAATCATTGATCACATTGTGTAAAGGTTTTTGTATCGGTGACTCTTTCTCACTCACACCCTGTTGCTGTCTGTCTGTCTGTGTTAAGAAAATCCAGGAAACAATTTTGTTTCATTTGCAATGTGCTTGAGGGTGGAGAGTAAAATGGACTGTGTACTTTGGTTGATTGATCAGTGGAGGAAGGAAGGGGTGGGACGAGGCGGCTACTTTGAAAGCAGTGACTCAAGAAGGTGGAGGAGAAGATTTGAGTGGTTTATCAAAGGGGAAGGGAGGAAGTTGGGATGGGATAGTGTGGGGGGGGGGGGGGGGGTGGAAGAGGTCAGTGTGATACAAAAACTCGAAAGAGATTATTTTGCTCTGGGAGCAGATGAAGGGGAGGATGAGGCAAGGATGACAACTGCCCCTTTCACCCTGATTCATGTCTTGTCCTCACAGATTTTTGCCAGGAACAATAACTATATAGAAATGAGTGGGGAATAATCCGTAATCCCACATACGTCTAAAGGTCCACAGTGCATCCCAGCAACAGGAGTTGGCATCTTGATTTAGGGTGGGAGCAGATTGGGAAGGGTGAGAAGTCCGAGATATTGAGGATAGAGAGGTAGGTAACAGGGACACTGACTGAGGAGAAAAAGGATGGGCTAGCGAAGACGGAGAATGGGACAGGGAGTGATGGAGAAAAGGAGGAGGGAGGCAGTAAGTCATGGAAAGTGTAGGACAGGGAAGGGGCAGTGAATCAGGAACTGTAAGGTTACTGTCATATTTGTCGCCATTTCATTGCTTCATGATTGGAATATTCAGAGGACTCGTATTACTGTGTTTAACAATGAGAAACACTGTGATGCCAGTTATGTGTTAAACCAAAAATTGTGAGGAACCTGGACGTCGTGATAGAAGAATATGTACTGTTGTTAACCAAATTCTGGTAGTTGTTTTGAAATCACAGAGTTGTTCGTTGTTGGTAGCCTTCAGTTTTGCTTATGGTGAAGTGAATTTGAAAAGTATGCAACGTTGTTCTTCCTGAACTGTTCTGTTTATACTTCCTGATTATTTTTTCTTGTGATTATTTTTCTTGTAATTCTTATTGGTAATATGAGTGATGCTAATTTCATGTATATTACTGTACAGCTGTCAAGTTAAATGTATGTAATGTAATGTAAAAGGATATTTATAGAGTGCTTTACCTCGCGAGAGCCCAAAGTGTATGTGAGAGTCGAGCTCTACCAGTTATCTCCGCTCTTCTCATCAAGACAAAATATTATGTAAGAGTGGATGAAAGCAAAAAATGTGTCCCCCACAATGACAACAAAGTTTTTGTGGCAAATTCTGGGACATGGGCGAAAAAAGCTGGCCATACTGTCAAATTCTTGGCATGTTAAGCATCCGCAGAGTGCTTCACAACAAGAGACCTTCATTTCAGTCATGCTGGGAGAACAGATCTATGCAGAAAAGATTCATGATATACTTCTGATCTGTATGCACCCTGTCCTGCATGTCCTGAGACTTCTCGGTGTCCAGTCACATGAGCCATGCCATTCTCACAAGACTCGTCGCATGCAGAGCAACGGGTGACATCATTTTCCTGACTGATGTCCTCTCTGCTCCCCAAGCCTGGAGAAGCTCTCGACACGCGGAGCTTGATCCCCACATCATGCCCTTATGGCATTGAGTTCTGCGGGGCAGGAAGTGGTTTCTTTAGTGGGTGCCACCACACTGGGGGATTAGAGGCAATGACAGCAGGCACATCGGTCAGCGTAGTAGCCGCCTCAAAGGAGCAGACAGACAAGCAGGTGTCCTATGATGGAGACAGCAATCATTGAAGCAGAATAAGAAGTGCCAGTGCCGGTTTCCCCCCAGCAGAGAGACAAAATGACAGCTGTCACTCTTTTGAGACAAGAGAACAGGTGAGGACAGGACACAAACACCTATGTCATCACCTGCACTCAAAGTTTGGTGTTGGGACAGTCAGGCCAGTGTTTAAGTGGTCAGAGAACCAGGACAGACCCCATCCGCCACCGCTGTCCACGGCTTGCTGCTGCAAGGTACAGGATCTGACCAGCACCAGTCACCCTGGATGTCAAACTGTACGGCATCCTAGGGACATAAAGAAGACAGCAGTATTCATTCAGATCTGGGGAGCGACCATCTAATGTGGCAAATGAGGAAGAAGAAGAAGAGCCATGCTGTGATAATTCAGGTAATGACGTTGTGCTGGTGGCCTGTATTCAGCTGAGAGGTTCGGCATGGCTGCTGTCTCGACTGTCCTTTGTGTCTTCACTTCTACTCTGGTGTCCAGTTTTTGTGTGCAGCATTGCTACACATGGGTTTATGTATGTCTTGTTGTCTTGTAGCGCTTCACACTTGCCACACCTTTTCTACTCCTACTCTTCCCTTCTCTCTCAGCCATTTAGAAAGGTGTTCTATTTTCATGAGCTAGTTGAGAGAACCAAGTGTTTGCAGGATATTTCAGTGTATCCAAAACTCATCATACATATATTCTGCTCTAAAAATGATCTTTCACATGCATAGTTTGTCTACATGTGGAAACATGTGAAAAGCACAGTCTGCATGTCTTTGAGTTGGTGCGGAAAAGTGACAAAAAGTCTTACTTTTCGGACACAAGTCTGCTGCTAGTACTTGATTCCCTAATTTTTTTCATGATGGAGTTTCCAATACATTGATCTCTGGCCCAGATTTTTTTTTTTTTTTTTTTTTGACTTGCATGATTAAGGTGGTTGTGTTCCATTTTTAGAGTTCCCATCTCACAAAATTTCAGAATTGACCCAACCCCTACGACTTGCAGTTTAGTAGCATAGAAGTGCTGCATAGCAATACAATGCAAGAATGATTGAATTTTTCAGAGCATACATTAAAGTACCTTAAAGAGAAAACTTTGTGTGGGGATATGATGGGGGATCATTTTCCAATTATTTTTCTTCAAAAAGAAGTTTTAAAAAGAGAGAAAGGGGGAGGGGGGGGGGGGGGGGGGGGGACCATGACCATTACATCACTTATTCACAATATTGTGTTTAGAAATGTTCTTAATGGACTGTTCCCTTTGTTCTCAGGTACAACAGTTTTCTGTGTGTTTTTTTTCCACACTGGAATTATTTCATTTTGGTGGATGAGGCAAAAAAACAAAAATCGGAATATTTTCTGCCAAAAGCAGAGGGTATTTTGTGATATGAAAATGATATGTTTCTTTAAAATTCATTGTCTTTAAATTCAGAATAAGCCATAAACATTTGCTGCACAGAAAGGCCTCTGTGTACAATAGGCTTTTTTTTCAAACAGTTTCTGCCTGCACATACCAGTGTGTCTATGTATTAGCAAACTTCACAGTACATTGCTCCCTGTGGCCAGCTTATCCTGAGGCTGCCAGCAGAGCAGCCTGACTGTGGCTATGCATGAGAATAGTACCACCGGCAGTAATACCAGGAATCATCTATTTTCTGGTATTCATTCATTGCATTCATTAAGGCAAAACACATGTGATATGTATGTAAACAATTAGCAGGTGAGTTATCTCACTTAGAATGGACAGTTACTTCCCTTTTTCCTCAAAAGTCGGTGTTTTGAGGAAAGGGGAAAAAAACACTTAATACATAATGTGAAATGATGTCTTCAGAACTGAAAAGTGACTTGCTATAGTAATATATATATCAGAAATCGATTCTCTTATCTCAATAGAGATAATTTTGTACCAATTCTCCCAAGAGTTTAATGAGCCAGATAGGGAATGGTCCTTATTTGATGTTTATATCATTACGGAGTACTGTGCCTTGATCTTTTTTTTTTCTGAGCATTTCTGTTTTCATTCCCCTTATGACCCAAGTTTTCAGGTGCATGTTCGTCTGTTCAATGATGGATCTGAAAAAAGGCAACAGTCGTGAACTGGTTGAAAATCCAATATGGGTGTGTCACTCATCCGTGCTGATAGAGGACCCAGTAAAACAAGGGCAGTCTGAAAGACATTTCAGTTCCGTGTCATGTCCACAGGGAATTGTAGAAATTCATTCTCATTCATGTCAGACTCTAACCTGTGTCTTCCCTACAACACATATGCCTCCTTACCCCTCCTCTGTGTAGTCAGTGTCTGGACCAACCTGCCTTTTGCTTTTGTGACAAGAAATGTCTTGATCATCGTCTTCTGTTCCGCTTGGGTCAACACCTTCTGTTTGTTGCGTTTCTACAACTTCAGCTGCAGTGAAACCTTTCAGTCATGGTCTGCTGTCTTCCATGTAGTGGTCAAAGGGTGGATGCCATCAGTGAAATTCAGCTTCCCATATAGCCTGTCACTTGGTCGTTACACTCAGCGCTTGAGGTCACATGACCTGTGTTTTTTACATTTCCATGAAAAATGGCTGGCAATGTAGTATGTAGGTTACCTCAGCGCTTGAGGTCACATGACCTGTGTTTTTTACATTTCCATGAAAAATGGCTGGCAATGTAGTATAGGTTGCAAACTTCATTGGGGAATACTCCGACTGTAGGTAATACAATTTTAAGCAGCCAGAATGCTACAGTGTCCATCTTGTTGGAGGAATGGTGTGGAGTTAAGATAATTTTCTTTTCAATCAAATATGAAAGGTGATGGTTTCTGTTGTAGGCATTTGAAAATATGGGACAAAAAGATATGTGTTCATGCCAAGTTGGATATTTCTTTTAAACAGTTTAGGTTGGAATGTAAATGTGTGAGGAGGAGGGGGATGGAGGGGGGTTAGGGATAGGAGAGGAGCTGATCAGTTTTATAGCTGGTCATAGTTTCTTTTATATCCATCTCTTTTTTTAATCGCTGTTCATTTCTTGCTCTTGTGATGCTGTGTTTTTTCATTGTAGAAACACAGTGATATGAAAATGTTAACATGTGTAAATACTTTGGATCTTTTGTGGCAAGTTTTATGTATATACCTTTGACATTTTAATCATGTTGTACAGTTGTTTTTTTCTTCAAAGAATGCTTGTTTTCTGTGAGAGAGAACACTACTAGCATATGAAAACAGACATGAAGAATGTGCTCTGTGGTATTCAGTTTTTAGCTGACAGCTGGATAAACTAGAGGAAATACCAAGCCTCTGTGATTAGAAATCTATCAATACAGTGAAACACATCACCATCTCTCCAGAAAAATATGAAATGCATTTACTACAGAAGAGGTTGAAAACACATCCAACCATTTAATGTCATTATAAAGGAATATTTTTTTTTTTTTTCTTTTTTTTTTTTTTTTTTTTTAAACAATGATCACAGACACAATGGAGGGTATAAAGGAAAAAAATTGTTCATTGTATCTTAAATTCACTACACAATCCATGATGTCTAGTCGCATCATGGAATCTTAGCACCCACTGCAGAGGAATGGAGTGTTGAATCTGTGGGTATGAGGAGGTAAAATTTGTCATAAATTGACAGGTTTTGAAGCTTAGTAATGTGTTTTCTTTTGAGGCAAGATGTGCAAATGGAGATTGGGCAGAAATTTTGACTGTTCAGGAAGCTTATTCATGTTTGTCTCTTACAAGGCAAGAAGGGCATCATTCTGCCTGTGTGTGTGAGAGAACGAGATAATCCATTATATCCAGTGTTTGAACTGCATTGCCCTACACATCAGAAGTCTGTTTTGCCTGTTCTGTGAAAGCAGTGAGGCAGTTATCCTCAACCAAATTCTGTGGATAAACCAAAATGATTTTGACACAGTTTTCCCCCAAAAGCTTCATAGGTGTCAGTATCATATTGTAATAGCCTGGTAAGGGTGGTTATTGTATCCGTACATTCATAACAAGAGGATGGGGTAGAAGGAAACTCTTGTTAGAATATGTTTGAGAGACCAAGAATATTATTTTTCAATTATTCGATAGGAAACAGACCTTGCAAAGCAGCTGTTTTTTTTTTTCTTTTCTCAGACAGATGGTTGTGGTCCGATATTAATTTAAATGTCAAGGATTCTTCTTAGATAGCTGTTTTTTTGTTGTTTTAATCTAGCAACTAGGTGATGAGTGAGTGTTTGTCTTCTCAGTGAAACCAGTTGACTATCAGTCACTTGAAATATATTCCTCCTATTTTCTGGACTTTGTTAGAAAGTATATGTTTTGTTTTGTTTTCATTCAGTTTTAGCCATGGGGCATGAACTGATGTACAAATCAAACTGTTATAACAGACTTCAGGATGGAAAAAAAAGGGAAAATCGGTCTAACCCAGTTCTGCAGTACACATATACAATCTTTTTTTATGGCCTTCACCTTTCTTCTTCATTTCATTCCCTCTATCCTCCAGGCAGGTAGTCTTGTGAAATTGGTTTTGCAGGTTCACAGGTGTTATTAGCTTAATGCAAGTGTGCTCATGTTTTGATTTCTTGATTTATGGCAAGAGCTGATCATGTTCTCTTTCAAGGACAATGTGTTCATGAATGCCAGTATGGAAATTGGTATTGGTTCACACATGGTGGGGAGAGGAGAGAAGGGTGGAGGGGGGGGGGGGGGGGGATAAATCAACAGCTGCTATGGTGCAGCGGTTAGTATCGCTGGTTATGGGTAGGTCTGGACTTGAGTCCCATCAGACAGTCTATTTGCAGGACCCCCTCTCCCATCCCCCCTCCACCCCCTTCATCATGGCCCAGTGTTCTTGACAGTTCATTTTCACTTATTGGTAACAGGTTATTTATTACAAGTTTATCAGTACACAGCAATACCGAAAACAAACATAGGTACTTTAAATAGAAGAGCTGTGTGTGAACTTTTTGTTTGTTCGTTTTTTTTTTTAATGACTTGTGAGTTGACTTCAACACAGCGACAGCCCTGATACGGCCCTTTGTGGTCAGCTGGGCTATAAGCAACATTACCAAATTTTGAGGGTTTTTTTGCAAGCAGTTAATCTGCGCTACTGGAAGACTGTTGAGGATAGAGTTGAAATAATCCAGTCAGAATTTTATTATAGTGATGATGTGTAACATTGCAACATAGACAGAACTGGTCTTATGGATGCAGTGCATCATAGTTAAAGAAAAAAAAGTGCAGCAGATGCTAATATACTCTTGCGTTGAAAGTTTGAGAAACTGTACAGTTTAAATGCTCTTTTATAACATACGGACACTTTAAATGCAATATCACTACCAGCAGTATCAGAAGACTCATTGGCAACCCATTTTACATCAGATGGAAGTTCCAGCAGGCATCGTTTCACTTTCATATCCGTTTGTTACTTTTCATCAAGGCAAAATGTAAATTATGACTACCTATACAGGACAAAAAAATTCAGATGAAGCTGTCTTAGTCCATTCTCATCTGCATATTTTATAATTATTGTATTGGGTATTTATGTAGCGCCTATCCTCGGTCACAGACCAAGCTCTAAGCGCTTTACAATTAACACACTACGTCACTCACTCAATGGGCTGCCTACCCAGGTAGAGCCGGCCGAAGAGCAGCCTATTGGCGCTCATTCAGTCATTTTGTGGAAAATCATATTTGCATTTATGTAAAGGGTAAACAGGTCGGGCACATTGTGACAGGCCTGATACGGCCAAAGCGAGTTCTTGTTCTCGTCGTTTTGGTAATGGCCTCACTCAAGTCATGTCTGTCCTTATACTAGATCTCAGTGTGTGTGTTGGTCATGTGGGAAGAGGTGTTACTAGGTGGGCACAAACTTGTGTCGGATGGGATGAATCGACAAAAGTTAAAGCAGATTTGAAATGACACTGAAATTGTGAAACTTTGTCTCACGTGGCTATGGACATAGCCCTTCTAGGGGAAAAGAAACACCACCGAAAAAACATCACATTATTAAACTTTAATGTCACATTTAATATCCTAGACACAGAAATTGACACAAAAATTGAGAAAGACAAAACATTCTCTTAGAAAGAAGTTCTTCATCATTTGTACATTTTTGGCTGCATCTCAACTGTTCTGACAAGAGTACATCGATTAAAAAACATAAATAAACATGTACACAAAATAATTGAAATAAGTAAACCTGTACAGAATAATAAAAGCCAACCGTGGCAGTATGACACCACAACAGCAAGAAACACAAGTCTACTGACCAAGAAACTTGCTCGTCTTTTTAAAGCAAAGAAAGTCTTTTCAATTTCTCGAATGTTTATTCTGGTTATGTGTTATAAGTCTTCTCAATTTCAATTGGGACTCTCCTAATGTTTATTCTGGTTATGTGTTTATTTCTGTCTGTGCAAAGGGCAGTCCTTAGGTCTGATAAGGCAAGCAACTAACCTTTGTATAGAAAACCAAACAGAAACCCCCCCCCCCCCCCCCCACCCACAATCTCCCACCATGCATAAAAGAGAGGGGGGGACTGGGGACTTGGGTGGAAGCAAATTTACATGCAAGTATTAGCTCTGATTTGTGAATTGCATGTTTTTATCACCATAAACATGTGTGAATATGTATATAAAACTGATAGGTACACCTGTCAGTGTGGCCCATACGTTTAGACATACGCCAGTGATCATGTGGAAAAAGAAAACATTCCAATCGAATTGAACAAAATCTTCCCCTAAAGGAAAATGGCCAACAAAAAATTAAAACTTCGTGCTAAAGGCAGTTTAAGTTGATGCCTGACATTTTGAGTGGAAATGGGGAGAGGTAGATCCTGTTCAATCATCCTGCAGCAATGCGCAGGATCAAATGTGAGCATGACAAAGCCTTACAGTAATGGTCTCTACGGCTCATGATGCTGCAAATGAATTTAGTAGCTGCGATGCTCAAAAGTAAAAACTATGCCATTTGTAAAATACTGAGCGATGATGGGGGGCATCATCATTTGCAAAGTACAGAAACAACTTCCACATTTACACTGTTCTACAATGCAAGCAAAACTTGCACAATTATAAAAGTATTGGTAATTCTGAAAGTATTGGTATTTTTGTACAAGAGCTGTGAGCTGTTTTTTTTTGTGGTGAACAAAATGCCAAAAAAGATGCATCTGACCGACACTACACAAAACTGCAGTAATTAGACCATGTCTACCCTCTTCTGCTGTATTTTCTTTTTTTTTTTCTAAATGTTCAATGCAGAACAAAATGTTAGCCACTTTATTCCTCCAAGTTTGTCTTAAAATCTATTCCAATATCAGTCATTCTTATTTTGTCCTAGTGTGTCAAGTCTGAAAATTTAACTTTGGGTTTAAGCCCTTTATTAAAACTACTGGTTAATTAATCTAAGCAATGCCGTGTACTGTTTAAACTCCCTTCATGGCTGCAGCAGCTAGCCTGAGTTTATGTCAGGAATAGTGCGTGTTGTGCAAAACTGGCTTTTCTTCCTCGCAAAGAACTGAAAAAAATACAGGCAGTACGGATTTGAAAAAATGGGTTGCCATTTAGTGTGTAGCATACAATGTCAAATGGTTTCTCAACTTGACCAACTTCTTGTGACAGTGTGAAATGCCATCTGTAACTATGAAGTAAAGTTTTATGCATTTGATTGAACATGACAAATTTAATGAGAAATGAACTGCAAAAAAAAAAGGTGGAAATGGTTCGTGAACAGAATACTTTGCTTAAACATTGAAAAGAAAATCAAGCAGCATTATACTTCATGCCCTCCTTGGTCAATATTCAGTATATCGGTAAATTGCTCATTACAATTTCGTGGATGAAACCAAACTATTGGTTACAAATTTTGAGGAAAATGTCTAAAAGTGGTGAAATCGCAACTCAAAAAAATGTTTTTTTCTGGATAGAACAGGTTTCCATGTGAGACCAGGAACATTCTAAAACATCTATGAACACATACTACTAAGGAGGAATAGATGTGTCGACCAACTAAACAAATCAAGTTTATAATTTTACATCAATGGACACAAATATATCAGTATTCACCCACACTGATCCTGTCATGCCTCTTTTACCAGCAAACAATTAGAGAAAAAACAAAATGCATACTACGGATGTAAACAAATGCACAGTAGCATATGTGCCTGCCCTTACACACTCGCTTCATTTTTTTCCTTCACATTCACAGCTGATTCTGTACGGCAACACAAAAAATTTATAGACAAAATAGGAACATCACATTACTCTTCATGCAACTCATGACTAAATACACTGTTATTTACCTGAAACTGGCATCAGGGTTTAATAATGAAGAAGAGGAACACTGCTTAAGTTGACAAAAAATCTGAATGAAAAGGACCTGGTGTTTCCAGTTTATGTGAATTGATAATGAATTGAATCATAAAACATCATAAAACTCATCAAAAACTGCTTCAGCCTCATGCCATCTGCATCATATCTTTGAATAATCTCTGTTATTAACCTGGTATCAAGAAACTCATTCAAATCCAGAGATTCACAAGTGCTCTCTCACAGATTTGACGTTTTTTCCCTTGACAAACCCGATTGTGTTCCAAGTCCAGATTGGATTAAATTGGTACTACACAAGAGGTGTGATTTTGGCAACATCAGTCAGCTAATTCACACCACAACATGCACTGACGTATACGTAGTCTAAACTCATTTAGGAACCGAATCCACTGTGCTGCCATCTTTCTCTAGTATGCAACCAGACGCGGAACTGGTGAGCCATCTACGCCTGGGGAAGATGTGCAGAAATGCTCCCCACTTGCCAAACTCCCAGAATACTGGCTGGCAGCCACAGGTGATGAAAGGCGGCTTGCTCGGAACACCCTGTTGGTAACGACAGCAATTATCCTGACACAAAATGATATCTGAATGCTTTAGTAGGTTAGCCACCCTGGAATTGGTTCAATGAAAGGGCCATCTTCAAACATCCCTCCTCCCCCATCTGAATAAGAGATGACATGGCTATGAAGTAAACAGTTTCCAAATGAAGCTCCAAAACAAGTGAACATTTCCTCTCTGCATGCATTATGTCCTGTCTTATCCATACTTGTTCAGCACCTAATAAACAACTCTTGGTAAATACTCGGACCCGACTCTGTCAATGAATCCATCTTTGAAGTCAATCTCGGAGCTGCCCCAGATGCCAGTACCTTGATGCACCCCTGAATGTAACGGGTCAAAACAGTGTTTATCCTCAAAATCCTGAGCCTACTTGGGAGAAAAAAAAAGGCATAGTTTCCGTTACCTGAGACGAGCAACAACAACAGTATGGAATGTACTTCAAGCCCAGTACTCCACAATAGCTATGGCATGTCAATATATGCATCACACGTGCTAACACTCGGTGAAAGTATGCTCACTCTCGGCTGGTTAATGAACGACAACAATGACGGACAAAAACACTAACACTATGGTCACATTGTGTTGACACAAAGGTTTCTCATACCCGTAAAATAGCTGGGGAGAGACTAGTTGCCTGGGCAACCAGACCAGCACTGTGAAGATCACATACTTGTCTCAGCCTTGGAAAAGGGCATTTCAGGTCATGCTTGTCTGACTACAGCATGACTGACACTTGTCAATCCACCATGAACGATTAAACATATTTGAGCTTTTCAGGCTGGAAAACTAAAGATCTCTCTGTTCACCTTCAAAGTCTGAACGAATGCAGGCAGGACGCCAACTCGACATACATTCTGCTAATATATTTGTGAAAATTAATGCCACTGCACTTCACAAATTCAACATAATAACAGGTTATTCCAGCTAAAAAGAAAAAACCTTTCTGAACTGAGAAAGAACACAGCAAATTCTGATTTGAGAAAAAACACGACGACTAAAAAAAATAATAATTTTTGCTCAGAGACCAATTTTGTCCTACAGTCTGAGCAAATATTCGGGTGTACATGTACACTATCGAAATGAAATGTCTCCCCAGCGTAAGGTTTTTCACTAAAGTCTTCAAAAACGCAATGACTACGACAGATACAAAGCTAAAATATTTGTCAAAGCAGGATAATCTGTTAACTATTGTTTACAGATTTTTAATTCAGAGAACAATATTTTGCCCTAAATTTCAGACCTTCACATTTTGAACTGATTTAGAAAGGAACTCTGCTTGTACAAGTGATGTGAATTACATACTGAATAAGTACTTACAGCAACGATGTATAATCATAAATGCAAACAAAAAAGTGAAAAAAATTCATACTCCATAGGGTGGTTTGATATTATTACATAAATTTAAATCAAACCAGACCAGTCTCTACTGGTCAATTAACAAAGGAAAAAAGTCTACATCTCTGTGAAAAGTTCATTTCTACATAAAAATATTCCCCCTATGAGGTAAGACTAGAATGAAAGAATCGTACAAAAGAAATTTGAAATGATTTGACGCACCTCACCTCCCGATCCTCCCCCCATCCCCCCAGAAAATAGGCATTTTCTAATGACAGACAATCTGAAACTGATTTTTAAACGTATATGTGCATACACATATGCAAGCACACATGCATTTCTCTGGCTGTGTTTAATACTGACGAAAAAAAAAAAAAAATGCAAGTACACTGTTTTGATTACTCTGATTTGCAAGATCCTTTTTAAAACGTATCACAAATTTACCATACATAAAGGGGGTACTTGTCATTCTTAAAGCTCAGACTTCTTAAACATAGAGAAAAAAAAGCATTACATTTCTATGCTACTTTTTTTCATTAAAAAGAGGATGACTTATTTATCACAAAAACCATCAAAATAACAAGTCATCTTTTTTTTTTTTCAGTTACCAAAAAATGAGTAACTTTCATACATTACCATTTTACAGTATGGTCATGGAACAAAACATCAGTCTCGGTTTTCAGACAAAAAGAATAAACAAAAACACAGTTCCAACTTCTATACACAGCAGATGAAAAGTATTAACATAGCTGAGGATCAAGTATCGTACATTTCTCTTTTGGTTGGAAAGTCATCACACATTTCTGAGTTAAGCACATACACATTCACTTTTTTTGCAATCGCACCATTCAAAACAATACATATGCTGACTGCTATTTGGTTTACCAGATTCCTGTCAAGACACACACAGAAATGTCGCCATACAGACAGACAATATACAGCTGACAAAAAATGAAACAATGTCTGACAGAGAATGGCAAGACGATATGCTTGGAAACGCCAGAAACGAAAGACTTTGTCTTAATGATTCTGGCTGATAGCAGATCTTGGATCCCTTCCAGATTCCAGTCCCCCATGACTCATTTCATCAGATCTGAAGTCATTTTTCACATCATCTGATTTTAACTTGCGGCAGTTACCACAGAGATTTCTTCAAAGGTGTCGAAGCATTTCCAAAGAAATCCTTCAATATGGGAACAGCTTGTTACTGATTATCTTAATGGATGAGGCAAATATGGGAGAAAGTAACCACTGACATACAATCACACTGATTTACTTCATCTTGCTTGCCTGTATCACATGAAGACAACTATAGTCATCCTGGTCTTCCCAAAAACTGAAAACGTTCATGTAAACAACTCACAACATAAACACAACAGTAAACAACTCAGTGTGTTACGGAATAAACAGTTTACATTCAAGCTTTGACACACTCACTGTTCTGCACAATGAATGTGTTGACAGGGAAGATGTATGGCAATACTCAATGACAAACGAAAAAATGTTGACAGACGGCATGACATATGATCTCCAAGAAATTCTTTGGGTAGCCAGCCACAGGCAACCCCAAACGACAAACAAACACAAGATGACACAGAATTTGCAACGAATTCTTTGGGTAAGCCGCAGGAGTTGTGGAAGTGCAAGGTGCAGAGCAGTGCGGTGACAAGTGAGGGTGAGGGAGTGTTTTTTTTTTTTTTCACAGCACTCAATGTGCCTTTGTCTTGCAATCCATGGCCGTGGTGCAGAGTGCAGTGAGACATGCGGTCCTTTAGTATCATCACCTCTTGGCTCATCCTACACTGGGCTCTCCAGCAACTACAATTCACAGTTGTCTTTTCCACACTGTAATGTTGTCTCTCCTCTTCAGCACACACTCGTTTCAATCTTGGCAGACTGTCTTGTTTGCATACTTGAGAAAATCGCTTCACTATTATAGACACACTGGAAAATCTGGTTGTCATTTTTTTCTTAATCTAAGCTTTCATGCATCGACCTGATGTGCAATTAATTTCATTTTATAACCAAAGTCAGTGTCTTAGAATGTGATTGGTAGACTCTTTTTTCCCATTTAAAATCTCTGTATCAATGGAATATTACTGACCAGGAAAGCTTTGCCTTGCACAACAGAGAGTTGAGAAATCATAAACAATCCTTATTTTTGTGATGGTTTAACACTGTGCAAACTGATAATCTAAACTTTGTCTATACTGTTGACAATCCATGACATTTCGCCGACTCTTTTTTGTCCTAAAAGTATCTGCACTTTCAAATATAAAATACCTTTGTAGAAGTAAAAAATCCTGCATCAGTTCAACTATTTCCTTCTCTATGCTTTCTCTTTCTGTACTTCCGCTTTTGAGTCACTTCTCAATCTTAAATGTTCTGTACGGTTCACACTGTACCGTGTTTCTGAACAGTTCACATTTTCTCTCCCCAGCTGGGAACAACTAGGCTTCAAGGCTTGAATGAGGTGGGGGGGGGGGGGGGGGGGGGGAGGAAGGAAGGGGGCAGTCAAGGGGTAAACATGGCCTCCGGGGGCAGCAACTGAATGACGACAATGACGGGGTCTGAACCACAATCCATGCAGACATAGGGTCTAGTGGGCGTCAGGTCGCTGCATCCCGTGGCCCACTAGTCAGATGTTGGGTAAGTGATGGTCGAAGCGTGCTTTCTGTTGTCTGGAGCCAGCCTGGTACTTGGGGTTGGGCACAGGGGAGGTACAGTTGGTGGGCAGCATGGGCAGCTGCTGCTGTGTCTGGAGGGCTGAGACACACAGAGACACAGTAAAAGTGAGCGACACATCAGACTGAGAGACACAGAGACATGACACAACTGAGAAACACATCAGATTGAGAGACAGCACAACTGAGAGACATAGGACAACTGAGAGACAGTCATAGCACAACTGAGAGCCATAGCACAACTGAGAGACACACAGACATAGCACAACTGAGAGACACACAGACATAGCACAACTGAGAGACACACAGACATAGAACTGAGAGATTGCACAACTGAAAGACAGACATAGCACAACTTCGAGTCACAGACATAGCACAGGTGTGAGAGAGACACAGACATAGCACATGTGAGAGACATAGCACAACTGAGACACAGAGACATGGCACAACTGAGAGACATAGCACATTTGAGACACACAGAGAGACATAGCACAACTGAGAGACACAGAGATATAGTACATTTGAGACACAGAGACATGGCACAACTGAGAAACACAGAGACATAGCAAACTGAGAGACACAGAGACATGGCACAACTGAGAGACACAGAGACATGGCACAACTGAGACGCAGAGAGAGACATAGCAAAACTGAGAGACACAGAGACAGAGAACAACTGAGAGACACATCAGACTAAGAGACATAGCACAACTGAGACACAGCACAACTGAGAGACACAGCACTATTATCACCTTCAACAGTTAAACCAAAGTACATTTTCCTCGTAAATACAGTAAAAGTCAATACGACATATATGAACAAAACATGCATTCACCCTCGCTGACCAGTTACTTTAATCTTTAAACAACCAGCATGCTTTGAGGAAAATGATGCCTCAACTACCAAATTAAACTCCACAGAGCACTAGACACACTGTGGAAACATTCAAACAAAAAAACAGTTTCCCAAAGAACACAAGTCAGAACTGCATCGTATTTTGTATGAAACCTGGTACTGGCTGTAGTCTGATGTCTGTGTGTGTGTAGCAGACAGTGATGAATCACTGTGGTCTTTCACCTGCACTGCAGTACACACACCACACTCACGCCAGCCCACGCCACCTTGGTCATTTTCTTCATCGCCATCATCCCAAGTCTGGATAGGCTTCAGTTACTAATCATAAAGTCTTCCATTCATGTGCAAGGAGTCGTTTATCAACTTAGCGGCATCCCACATTGCAGCACGTGGGTGGCTAAATCATCCACAGCCATGCTAAAAGGTTCTGTTGCAGTAAGTTATCAGTCACACACACAATACAAAGTAACATTTTCTTCCAAACTTCACAAAACACATTCTGAAAGCAGATGACAGCCAAAGAGGAGGTAGTTTTTTTCCTGCTGACATGCCAAGTCTAAATGCTCAGTTCTTCCCAATAACCTGTATGTTAACAGAAGCAAAGCCTTCTTGGCTGAAGCATGGCCTTAATCCTGACGCTTCCCAAACAAACTGTACAGTGTACATAATGGAAAATAAGCTGATCCCTAGACAGGAGGAACAGGGCAAATCACTCCCGTTGGCAGGCGATTGCAGTCGGGCCCAATGGCGCAGATTGGTAGTTACAGGGTAAATGAAATACACAAATATTTAACATACACACATGCATGTATACACACACACATGCATGTATACACACACACACACACACACACACACACACACACACTCGCTCTTTTAAAAAAAAAACAAGCAAACAAACCACTAGAACACACACATACACACAAAAAAATCATGCAATATTGAGACTTATAATCCAAACTGCACCTACCATAGGGTAGTTACTCGTACGAGATTTGTTTTTGCTGCGGTTCACACAGTCCCGCTTGCAGTCAATGACCATTTCCTTGTTGAAGTCCATGTAAGGGAGCTGCAACAACTGGGGACAGGTCATCCGCTCTGCAGGGTCCATCTTCAGGCACTCCTGAACACCACACAGACAAGTCCTGTCAGCACTAAGAATTCATACAATATCATGGTCTGACCTGATGTTCTGGGTATACTACACATACAACCGGAAAATTCATGCACTTTCAAGGTAGCTAATAAAAAAAATACCAAGTAAGATATTCACCTAATCAAATGCAATACATTCATTAAATTAAAGGGGGAAAAAAGAGAGAAAAAAAAAACATCAAATCTGCTTCGCAGCTTGGAACTTCAATGAATTGAGTGCTTGCACACAGAGGTAAAACATGCACAGCATACGTAAGAATCACATATCTTTTTTTTTTTTTTTTAATGCCTTTGCTCAACAATACAGTTTTTGGTCAGAAGCATGAACGTCTGTGTCCATTTCAATTTCTGAATGCTGTTCAGAGTTGAAACAGGAGAAGGATACAAGGGAAACAAGTTGAAAGCTTACACACATCACAAACCTTTTGGTTTATGATCTGAGCACACAGTGGATTTTTCATTTCGATACTTTAGGCAATGGCATTTTCAGCAACTTCTTCATCAATCTTCTTGCTCTGAATGCTTACATGGCTTGTGATCCCAACACACAATAGTACAGTTGACATTTTTGAGAGTGGTGAACAAGTTGATCAAATTCAAAGAGTGCAGGTTGGTGAATGTCATGGCTGGCAATGGCTTCAAGAGCAGAAAGGGAATCAAAAGGATCACAACAATGGGTCTAATAAACTGTTTTCCTTGTGATGTCAAGCAACTGGTGGAGATAAGTGAGACCAAAGTGCACCCACCTTCATGAATGTCATGGCCTGTTCAGCTGCATTGGGAAACTTCTCTTCCAGAGAGGTTCCTACAACACACACACACACACACACACGTCCACACACACACACATGCGCACACACACGCGCGTGCATACACACACACACACACACACACACACATGCACACACACATGCACACACACAGTCACTTTGTAATATGAACAGAACCACAAAATACACACGTTAAAATAAAAACATTTGGGACACACACACAACAACAATATTCTTCCACTGCACTCCATCAAAACTTACATTTTTTTTAATAAAAGTCATCCTGTAACGTTAAAAAACAAACAAACACAAAAAAAAAAACAAATAAGCAAGACCCCAAAAATGGTGGTTGTGAAGTCTAAGTTGGACAAGATCTGTAATAAATATTTATACAGATCACTGTGTTTCTATATACAGTTTTCATTTACTTCTTTTTTTTTTTTTTTTTTGTAAGGAGGTGGTGGACAGGGGTGTCAATTTCTTTCCTCTTGCTTTGTAATTCTATGAAATTTTACTTTTTCCCATGTCATCATCATCATCATTCTTTTTAAAAAAAAATGTTTCATACCAATCATCATGGATTGGGAGTGCAATTCTGGTGTGTTATTAGCATTATTAGCATGTCATTCTTGACCCAAACAATTTAACACATACATATAACCCCAACACAGATATCTTTTCTTACCAATATGTCTGGATCTGGTATACTCATGCCCTTGAAGAAAGTATTGCTAGAGAAGATTTTCATGTGTCGTGGGATGAGGTCCCCTGGAAAAAAAAACAACAAAAAAAACATCAACTAAGACTGTAACAATCGAGATAACACAGATACACAATATATTTAACAAAAACTAACTAGTTGCCACAGCGCTTAGCATGATAGACTAAATGCTGGGAGTCTATAGATTTAACCTCCACAACATGATTTCACCAAGTCTTTAGCCGCAACCATCTCCAAACCAGAGTTGCACGAGTAAAAGGCACAAAAATGGCTGTATTGTGACATCTGCTTCACAGATACGACTTTGTGTAAAGTGTTGCTCAAATTTCCTGACCCGTTCCTGCAGATGCCTGATCTCTGCATCTGACACACCCCACAGTACAGGATGAAAGGATGCAACAAGTCCAGTCTCGTCATGTGACCTCACACCACAAAAGAACCACACCGAATCTGCCTGAGCATCTCAGGGATAATCACAGTCTCGTCATGTTACCTCACACCACAACAGAACCACACCGAATCAGCCTGAGCATCCTCAGGGATAATCACAGTCTGAAACTGTCTCAGATCTCAAGGCTGTTCATGCCTTATCCTCATACGACCTTTGACCCCCTTCCACGGCCATTTCTCTGGTGGATCAGTCACAGCTGCCAAGAGGCTTTGTAAATAAATGGTGGTCTGGGATTCCTTCTTCTTCCTCTATATCATGGCAAAGGCTTTATAAATGGTGGTCTGGGTATCCTTCTTCTTCCTCTATATCATGGCAAAGGTTTTGTAAATGGTGGTCTGGGTTTCCTTCTTCTTCCTCTATATCATGGGAAAGGTTTTGGAGGCACAGCACTGAAGAAGTGTTTGCCAACTTCCTCTAGCCTGCCTTGCTGGTTGTGTGCAAAGGTCTGAGTGTTGACGAATGTTTTCCATGTCCACTCTGCACTGTTGTCAGTCCAGCTCCAGTCTGTTCTGGGACATGCTGTGCCAGAAAAGGCACTACTGAACCCAAGTGAAATGATTCACAGCAATGTTAGGTGTATTCCGGTGGCATGGTAGTGACAGCTCCTTGTAGACTGCTGGCGCAGGGATGGCAACAGGATGATCTGAATGTGGTTGCGTATGGAGAATTCACAATGGGTGGCACGGGAGTAACGCCAAGGATCAGGGATGTTGAATAAGACAGTCCACAAAGACTGTTAAATAAGCTACGAAAGAAAGTACAAACTCTACTTGAAACTCCAAACAACTGAAAACTACAGTTATGAATTAACACATTTTAGCTCGCCTACCATTCAACACATTATTAAATACAACAGCATGAACTGTCACTCTGGTTTCAAAAGAACAGGAAACAGACAGCTTAACAAACTATAGTCTACGAAACAACAAACTTAGTTTTGCAGATCTGAACCATAAATAAACACACACAAAACCCAGTTCTATCAGGCTCCTGTCACACCATACACTTCAAAACTGTTGTAACAGTCCATCTATGTGAATGTGACGGCTGGTTTTCTACTGCAGATCATAATCACAACACGGGTGTTCCAGGCTAATTTGTTTCAGAAAGCTGCTTGACATTTCATTCATGGAATATAAGACAAAGTAGCTCAATATAAAGAGTGGCACATTGAAATGATCATAATAAATGTGTTTACACCATGTAAAACTTGTAAGTTCTGTCCATTTTTGAAGGTCTGCAGAATCTCCAAAACTGGCCGAAGAATGACTCTGAAATAACCGAGTCCACCATAAATGCCTGAGTTAGGGAACACCTTTCATTTTTAAACATTACAATTCCATGCTGCTGTCTACAGCTGAGGTTTACCCACCGAGTGTTTTGCGAATGAGGTAGAGTTGGTCGACGTCAGATCGGCCAGGCCACAGAGCCTGTCCGGTGAGCAGCTCAGCGCAGACACAGCCGATGGCCCATACATCCACAGGGGGGCCGTACTGAGTGTCTCCCACCAGCAGCTCTGGGGAGCGGTACCACCGTGTGGCCACATAGTCTGTGTACTCGTCCCCTGGACCCGCTGTGGACAGCACAATACATGATGCTCAGACAGGTGTTTTGGGCACAACTCTGACATTGTTCTCCCCTGATGGGGATGACTTCCCTTCCTTGTTGTCGATTCTGCACAACACCCATCCTAGTACCATAGGGTCCTGACAGAAGCAAGGAAACCATACCCTTGCAAAAAGATTCACAACTCAAAATCTCTCCTTACACAAGTACATCTATCCTCAGAAAAAAAATGTAACTTGTTGCCAGGAGCATTCGGCATGAAATAGATTTCAGTATCATTTAACAGCATCATGTTCCTGAGCTAAATTTTTATTCTCTCCTATGTACAATCCCAAGGAAGCATTCAACTGTTTACATTCGCCTGTGTTCTCTGTGTAACATGTTCACAAGGAGAAAGCCTTACCAGTTCTGAATGAAAGTTAACTTGCTGTTGATTGTTTTTTTTTCTTTACTGTTGCTATGCTTACCAGTCTGAATGAAAGTTGACTTGCTGTTGATTGTTTTTTTTTCTTTACTGTTGCTATGTTAACCTTTCATATTAATTGTACATGAACAGGCTTGCAGTTTCCTTTCAGAGAAGTTCTCTGGTTTGTTTTCCTACCTCTTTTAATTGCCTGCATGCTACCTGTGGGATCACGCAAGCAGTATTAGCATGAAGTAATATACCTTTGAGCTACCATGAAAGCTACAGTGATATGTGTGTGTGTGTGTGTGTGTGTGTGTGTGTTTTACCATCTCATCTTCCCTGCCCTGTCAGCAGATTTACCCCTAAACATTGACTACCCCACATGACACTTTGCCAAAATCCATCATGATGAAGTCTCACTCTCAGGACTAGCAGTCCACAGGGTGCAGTCAATCAAGTCATCAGAAAGAAACCCTTGTGAGAAGACCCTGCACAGTGCTGAGTCATTTTGATGGTGTTCAGCAGTGCCACTTCTGATCGATCATACGCAGAACACCATCTACTGAGCCCTCCACTGATGACAGTGACTGCTAAAATATGGTGTGTATGTGCGCCAGGTCTCCCTCTGATGGGCACCGCCACAGTTCCTAGACGGCACCCTTGACTTTGCCAACTTTGAAGACTTCGACACAAATTCACTAGGGGTGGATGTGGGAGGGAAATCAAAGCTGGGATCATTAGGACAGCAGGGCATGAAGGACTACAGAATCATGACAAAGACACTGGCCTTGTTTATCATTAAACTGAACTTTATTTTTATGGCATTATCTATATGACCAAGACAGTTGCAGAATGATCTGTTGCAAAACTGAACAATCTTTTCTCTAAACTACGTGAACAAGATTTTGAACTGGATGAAAAAAAGAACAAAGACAAACAACTAATGACAGAGTACGAAAAGATTATACTCTACACTTATAACTATGTACATTCTTGTGATATGACTGCCATATAATAAATGGGAATCACCATTTCTAAGCTAGCAAGATTCCTGGGGAGTGAGTGACTCCATGAGTTTCTGGATTCTTCTACACTGAACAAAACAGATATTAATCCCCTTGGTTCGTTCCTGTCTGGTGGCCCTTCACACAAAAACCAAGGATTTCATAACAAGCTTTTGGTGTCGATGGTGTCTTCCTGTCTTTCCATGTCCTTCTCTCGGCATAATGTGTATCAACCATGCTAATTTGAACAACACACACACACTCACACACACACACACACACACACACACACACACACACACTCATCTCACTCACTCACTCACACACACACACACACACACACACACACACACACACCCTATCCACCACCACCATCACCACCAGAACACACTGCTGCATGCAAGACACTTCTTTTCCCTCTAGAGAAACTGTGAAGGAAGTTACAAACATAACACAATAGAAGATATACGTGTAGTAGAACTCTGTATGAACCATTTCTGTAACTATAAAAATCTCATCACAATCTTTACAAGAGGACTTATCACAATGTATGTAAGAATTCTTCCTCAACACCTACACCATTTATGGGGGACCGAAAGCAGTCCAACACTTTCATTCACAGCTTGCGCACCCTGTCCCAGTCCAATAATAAGTTTCCCTTTCAGGCGTTTTTCAATGACAGCCTCATACACAAGCCAACACAACAGCACTGACGTTTTGCACTCTACCCCCCTTCTTTTGAAGTTCCTCAAGGTCTGGACCTGAGGGAGTACCTGGGCTAAATAGAGATTCATCCACAGCACGTTCCAACCAGACAACCTTACTGTAATCCCAACAGAAATACAAGCAAGCAGCCCTCACCCTCCCCCACTCTATCCCTGATCCTGGGGACAGCAGCCACACAAGTCAGTCCCATGGCCACCAAACACTGTTTGCCTGAGATCAACGTCCACCTTGCCATTCAAACCTATCACTACAAAAGCTGATCTTCACTAGTCCAAGACATGCACGGTCTTCACTCGAGATAGGCTTTTCTTGTGCAGATCTTCTTGCCTGAGGACACACATGGCCTTGACAGGTAATGCTACTGAACGGGAGTTTTTCTTGTTTGTTTTTTATCCCATTGTCAGTCCTGTGGTATACATGACCTGACCTGAAAACGTATCACAACTTCTACATTTCAATCTTCAAAAAAGAAATATTCACATACAGTTTGTTTCCTGGTTTTCTTTTAGTTGTTTCGGTTTTTTTGTCTTTGTTCATCTGTTGTTGCTTTTTAAACAAGCTAAACTTAGTTCTTTCAACAAAAAAATGTATCTTACACACTTCAGTATCAAAACTGAAAAAAAAACAGAGGAATCTGTTGGTAGAAATATTATACTGCTTGTGACCTTCTTCATACGTCAACTCCTTAACAAAAATGAACTAGAAATAAGAGCAAGCATGGGACAACTGCAAAAGCTGGCATAAAGAGAAACAAAAGGGTCTGCGTGTGAGAAGCCAAAAAAGGCTATCCATCCTTACACCACCGGTATGACAGATTCACACACCTGAAACTATGGCAACTAAACCTATTCCACTGCTTACTCCCTGGGTGCACATCATACGCACTTGATGAATTCCGCCTGTAAAGCATGCGATGGAGGAAAGGATGGGTGTGAATTGATGGGATTTAACTGATCTCTGGAACAAGTATACAATCGATCAAGCTGATCAGCATGTACTGGTTCCATGACTGATGGTATGGCATGGCCCTCTGGTATTCATTGTTAAAAGGAATGTCCTCATTACATGTGGATTACAATGGAAGCAAAATAAGCGGAGAAAAAAAAGAGAGCAATAGTGAATGTATGTCTATGAAAGAGAAAGAAAAGAGATGAGAAGGGAGGCAGAGACAATATGAGACAGTCTGAGTTTCCAATATGTGTGTGTGTGTGTGTGTGTGTGTGTGTGTGTGTGTGTGTGTGTGTGTGTGTGTGTGTGTGTGTGTTCATGCGTGCATGCATGCATCAGTGAGAGACAGAGAGAAAGAGACAGAGAGAGAGAGAGAGAGAGAGTGTGTGTATGTGGGTCTGTGTGCGCGCGCATGCATGTGAGTGCATGTGTATGTGTTTTGTGAGCATATCCCTGCCTTTATGCAACATGTTAAATGTTATGTGTATTCACATTTGTGTACATTCGCATGCTGATTTCACACAGAACCGACTGTACCAGTGTTAAGCCTTAACCAGTCATGAAAAGTCTTCTACATTTCCCCTCCTGGCACCCGATGACAGACGAGTGTGAAGCTACCCAGGCTGCAAATAACTGAAGCACTAAATCAGGAAATGAAGCATGAACATGATGGTCTGCATAGCCTCCATTATCCCTTCAATGCCACCGGCCGACTTTCATGCAATGCAAACCCCTCATCAATCTCACCAACCCGATCCTCCCCTGCTGAGCCCGCACCCTCCCCTCATCAATTATTGACTAAACTACCTATTTCTTGATGCACCCACCAACGAACTCATACACACACATGTTACAGTCAGTCATGCGAGCTCTTGCACTTGCAGGCCTGTATGTACATGTATGCACACCCCCATCCACAGTCATTGAACATGCAGGTATACATAAGCATGTTCTCTTTCTCTCTCTCATACACACATACACACACACACATGCACACTCACATACACACACACACATGCATGCACTCACAAACACACATGTACAACAACCTGTATGCGTGCATACATGCTCGCACACACACAAACATGTATACACATACATGCTAACACACACATATGCACGTGTGTGCCCACACACACACACACACACACACACACACACACACATGCACAGAAACACACACACAGTTGCACTGCAAAGGTTGGATCAGAAAACAGACATTCAAGAAGTCACTTTATCAAAGGCAAGAAGACTACTTACAATTTTCGGAACACACACACACTCATAAGCACTCGCACATGCATGCACACATATGCGCATGCACACACACACACACACACATACACACACACACACACACACACACACACACACGAACAGAGACACACTACCACATGAGTTATACACACCCTAAAGCAAATTATTAATAATTCTTCCGATCTGACAGGCATAAGCACGCAGGATCCATGAAGGACCACCCAATATCACCATAAACCAATCCACAGTTGACGTGATTATGGCAGGAGAGGCTCCCCAACGTAAAGAGGAAAGAAAGAAACACCGCATGTTTCTCTCACCAACGCTACTGTCTTTTCTCAACCCTGGCCCAAGCACTGGCCTTGGTGACTTTGTAAGTGCCAAGCAAACAAAAGCCGACAAGCCATTCCCCTTCCAAACCCTCACCCCATTCCCTTCATCCCCAAACACCCCCTCCATCCCCCTCCCTTCCTTGGTGTCCTGAAGTCAGCTGTTGAAAATCGCTTTATCAAAAGTTCCTTGACATGTAATGGATGGCAGTGGCGAGTGGGAAGGGGAGGGAGGGGGAACCAAGGCCTTCTGCTCAATCAAGGTATTTTCCTCTCTTTGGCATTTTTCTGACAAGGACCAGTTGTTGGGAGACCAGTGTGGCGCACAGTAGAGCCCCAGGATTACTGCCCATAATCTTGCCCCTGTACCTTCCCCTGTCCCCTTTGTCCTCCTCTCCTCCCCTCCACTATCTCTCTCTCTTCTACAATATGTGGACCTACAGAGACCAGAAGAGAAAGACCTGGAATTATCTCATGCACACAGGGTATTATAATAATAGTAAGTATCATGATAAACAGGATCAACTGAAGGAATGAACAGCGCACAATGGAGCCACCATATGTCATGGTATGGGGCATCTCTCAAAATGACACATGTCAATTGGTGTAATGCAAAAAAAAAAAAAAAAAAAAAAAAAAAATGGGTGCATAAGTATGCACTTAAATCATCTGTGCAAAGGTACAGAGTATTTCTGAAGATACCCTGATAATTACATCATGAAAAGGTATGGGGAATTTTGTAAGATACCTTCAGGGTTTTGCATAATGTCAAAGTCCAGTGATGTAAGTTAACTTCCACATGACTTTTACAAACAATGCAGTGGCAATTATTTGTTAACATATCACATCTTAAGTGTGTATCTGTCAACTATGTAGCTGAAAATCACCAGATCATTTGGCACATCTCTATATCTGTATCATGTTCAGTCTGACAAAATTCATACGCCACAGTCTTGCGAGTTGGACAGGCCACCTTGGAAGAAGGAATCCATCGCCACTATCCCACAGACCTGTGGGCACCCAGCTTCAATTTGTTTTACATGTTACAACCATTCTGTGTATACCACCTATCTATCATCACCTGGTAGCTACAGTTCTATCCTACTCCACCTGTGGAGGTGGACACCTTTTCCCTTACAGGTACTGGACAGTCTTAAGTGTTAAGACAAGCCATTTAAAGGACAATGGTCATTGTGAAAGTGGCAGCCCACTTGCAAAATATTTAAAACTTACAAAGATTTTTTTTTTTTTTAACAGTGCAAGTCCTATGTGTCCCTAAGTTACAGTAATAGGTGACAGTCTATTCAAGATGAATGTGGTCAATACAGTGACTCAACCACAGCTCAGAAACTCATGTAGACTGTATGGGTACATCTGCACTTGCTTGTAACTTCAGTGACAGTGCACGAGATATATGGCACAAGGGTCAAGGTTCCAGATGAATTTTAGATTTTCTGAGCCAGAATGGATGAACACAATGGTCAATTATAACCACCTCTGACACAAAAAAAAAGGTAAAGACACAGCAAACTGCATCCACTTCTAAATCTTTACAGAAATTTCATTTGGATTGGGACTTGCAATATTTCTCTCTGTTTTTCTTTTAAAGCAACCTGATTTCAAAAGTTCGATTTAAGGTCCTTTGGCAGTGTAATTCACATGTTAGTTTTGAAAATCTTCCATAAGACAATATGATATTCAAAGAATTTACATTCAGTATACAGACAAATATATAATGAAAGAATGAAATGATACACTGCAGTGATCAATCAATACTCAGTATTAGAAATGAAATCCATATGACTAATATGATGATAACATTTTTTTTTTTTTTTTTTTTTTTTTTGTGGCATCAGTTATCGGATCAATGGAGCACCTAAGGCAGCGACTCCCCCCCCCCCCCCCCCCCCCCCCCCCCCCCCCCCCCCCCCCCCCCCCCCCCCCCCCCCCCCCCGAAAATCCACCTCTTCATTTTTTTGGTGCTTCACATTGTCCTCTTCATCTGCCAAAACACAAATAGCGAAAAAAAAAAAATCAAAACCAATTTCCACTACTAATTTTTATTTTCCCTTCCTTTTCTCTTCAACCAGTCTCTTACACACCATGCAATGTCTGTAAGTTCTCTCAAATGGACATATCTTTGCTGATTTAAGTGTACTGGCATTTGATACAAAGTGTCTGGAGATGATAACATTCATACAGATAAAGTTACTCTTGTTCAATGCTAAGATCAACACAGAGCACCAACAAAAACAGTAAACATCAGCTTCCCATCAGTCATGTGCAGCGTGATCCTTCAACACTGGCCGATACTGATAGCCAACCATTCAGTCTGAGTCACTGCGATTCCAATAAACCAGGATGAACAGTGAAGAAAAATGTGAGGCAAAACACTGACTGTCAGTCATCAGGAGAGCATCAGAAAACCCTGTAAGCCTTTCTGCTAAGGGCAACCAACCAGTCTCAAAGCAAAACTAGCCTCTGAGCCAGGGGGAAGCTTTACTTCAAATCCAAATGACTTACTTGAAATCTAAGCAGTATGAAGGGTCTGCTGGAAATCACTTCAGCAGTTAATTCCAATTCAGAATTGGCAACACCGCCCACTTGTTTTGAAGCAGCATCATTATGGCAGAAAATAATCCAACACTTCATTTTCGTTTTTTTTTTTTTTTTTTCTCTAAGTGACCTATTTCTGATTCTGTATTGTCTCAACTCTGTCATCCTTTTCCATTTCCTCTTTTTTTAAGCCTAAATCTCCTACACACACACACACACAAACACACAAACACACACACACACACACACACACACACACACACAACACACACACACACACACACACACACACACACACACAGAGCACTAGCTTGAGAACATGAAAAGAGCACGAAGTCAGGCCTACTTACTCAGTATTCTTGCAAAACCAAAGTCACACAGTTTGACTTGGCCTGTTCGTGTGATGAGGATGTTCTCTGGTTTTGACGTCTCGATGGATTGCCTGTCAACAAGCAACAAAAATCAATGACGGTAAAAATTGCTGACTCCTAAACTTTCACCATCATCTACCGCAAAACAGGTTTGTCTTACAAGCAATATTCCACAGGTCAGAAAAAGAGTCTTTTTGATACAAAACTCCGAATCCCATGACAATTTTCTCTGTCCACACTGATAAAAACCCCTCCTTTTACGGGACAAAAAGAGAGGAAAAAGACAAACTGTAATGCAGATCAATTTGTGATACTAATATGAATGTGGGGATATATTTGCATAGTTCAACAGACAATGAATAGGCTCACCACACTTCACACTAGATATGTGAAAGTTGAAATTAAATAAACGAGCTTAATGGAAATTATGAACACAACATACACATGCTTGTTTAACTATATATCATATCCATACTGCACTCCACATCCATTCTGGGCCAAATTTGCGAGAGATAATTGACTGTCTGTATGTCCACTTTCATTGTTTTGAATTGTGATTGTCTTGCCTGAAGAAGACCAAAAGAGGTCAAACCATGTCATGTGTGTCTTGTAATTTTTTTTTTTTTTTTCCATTTGGCACCACAGTCATTCTCTTTCTTAAACCTTGTGTTTCAATTTCTGCCTGCAGGCACCTCACTTTGAAACCCAAGCTAGAATGGTTGGTATGTGTTCTACTGAGTTAGATGCGTTTCAAAGCTTTCTTCAATGCCGTTTTTCATGTGATGTGGTGAACAGTTTTTGGTGGCAGGTTCCACTGTCCTGGGACATTCTCCAATTGTCTTTGAGCAGGTCTCTGAAATACACAAAGCCAGGTGTTCTGTGAAAACAAGAAGAGTTCAAGATGGTGAACTGGCAAACTGAAGATTCGGAATGTAACTAGGAAAAGACTGTGAAGAAATCGTAGCAAAAAAGAGACAGCTTACAATCAAATGCTTGTATTTAATTTTTCCCCATCAATATCAACATGCAAAAAAAGCTATTGTCTTTGTGTGCTGTAGCACTCATGTATGTATAGGAAGAACATAAACACAGTTAATCATCTGCATGTGGTTTTAAACAGTGCATCCATCTAGATTATCAACGAAAAAAAAAAATTCTTCTACTTCTATGGTCACATCACGTTAATGTGAGCATTTATGTCTGTATTAAAAAAAAAAAAAAAACTGGTCACCACCACGAAGATAAAAGTGGTAAACGCCAAGTAAATCCGGTCAAAAGAGGAAAAATGATTAAGGAGAGAGAAGAACAGGGAGAGGCGAGGGTAAAGGGGGGTGGGGGGACACACAGGGAAGAGAGAGAAGTTAAGTAATCAGTTTAAGATCAGCTACAATCAAACTAAAAAAACATGGAAGAAGAGTTGGGAAGTGACAGCAAAAGACAGGATGGGTTTTTGAGAAGTATGAAGAAATAAATCTGGCCCTTAATGATGAAACTGAAACGCATCTTCAAAACTTGCTTTTCCTCTGGGGCTGTTGCTTCTCCATATTTCCCATTACTACAGGATACTAATTACTACCATTCTTCCCTGATGCATACTGTATGATTCTTGTCCCGTGGGAAACACATCAACAGATACAGCATGAAAAAGTGATTTTAGAAAAAGGACAAAAGTCAAAAGACGAAAAACAAAGGGAAAAGAAACAATGTAGAGAAAATGAAATAAAAGGCATGGCAGAAAAAGAAAGAAGAAGAAAAATAGAAAAAAGGAAAGGAAAAAAAATGAAAGAGACCAAAAGAGATGAGATGACACAAAAATAATAGTTTTGTGTAGAACTCTTCTCTGTGTGTGCGTGTGCATGTGCGTGTGCGTGTGTGTGTGTGCGTGTCTGTGTGTGTCTGTGTCTGTGTGTGTCTGTGTCTGTGTGTGTATCATTTCTGTGTGTGTCTCTCCTCCAACCCTCCACTTCTCTCTCTCTCTCACACACACACAGGGGAGGAGGGGGGGGAGGGGTATGGAACAGGTGAAATAAAAAAGCACCACATGAAGCCAATATCTGAAGTGTTTACTACATAAGATTAAGAGGATTGGTGTAAGAACATAAATCACTCCACAACATCAGATTGGTCACAAGGAGCAGTTCATTTGATTACATCTGCAACTATCTTTGTCTTTCCTGACACTTTCATTACCAGAAAAAAAAAAGTGTGTGTGCACGCATATGCATGTGTGTGTGTGCATGCGTGTGAGGAGAAGGAGAGAGACAGAGAGTGAGAGCGAGAGAGTCAATGTATGTGCGTGCGTGCGTACCTGCGTGCACGCATGTGGAGGGATACGATGTGCATGCATCATTACCACTAAAGTCAACTAAATTCACTTTTTAGCAATAATGAACCCCATATGATAATCATTACAGCCAGCTCAAATATGTGAAAATTTTGGATTGACTGAAAGACGTGCGCATTCCACAGCAGCCTGAACAGGAAGATCTTCTGCCCCCAATCCCCTCCCTTCCCTCCCCACCCTTCTCCCCATGCCCTTCGCACGTACAGGTATGAACAAAATTCGTAGAGCTAATGTTTTTATTGCTGGTTACCCACAAAACCGCGCGACACTAAGAGACCATGCAAGTGTCAGGGTCCTCTAGCAATAAACACACAGCCGCTTATTAACCCTGCCCTACTTCTATCCACACCCCCCCTCCCCCTTTTTATAATCTCATTCTCCCGAACAGGTACAGCTACATTGCCCTGCACTCTGAGGGTGCGTTTTAGCCGTGAAAGAGTTAATCCTGCGCAGGCTTTCCAAGGGTCTGTGGGTACCAGGGAACCCAGGGACCTCCAACACCAACAATGGCTAATGCACAGCTCCTCTCTAATGTGTCCACTAATGAGCTGACTCAATATTGACTCAGCAACAGCCTTACGCCTAAGCACGCCGTATTCTCACAACTACTGCTGGTCTATACTGAAGAAAAACTGACAGTTTCCTAACCACTCCCGTAATGAAAAACATCATCATCATTAAAAGATCATGCACCTCCCAGCTATATTAAACTTAGCGGTTTGTGTAACCCAACACAAGCTTGTAGCCTCCTTTTTGAGTACGTTTCCTTGCTTGTAATATGTATCTCTTGTCTGCAAATAAGCCAGGTATCAATGCGTACCACAAGAAGCATTGCTGGGAGTTATGTGCCTTTAATTACACACAATCAGTAAGAGATCATGTGCTCATTCTCTTGGGATGGCTGGTTGGTTTTTCGGTCAACAATATTGTATAAAATCTCCCACACCGATTATCAACAAAATGTGAAGCGAAGGAAAGACCACAAGTGGCCTGAGGATACATTAACTGATTTCTGGTGCAGATCCAAACTACGGATCCAGATAATTTCAAGAGCAAGATCCAAGATCTCCATTACTAAAGATTACAAAAAGCTGCCTAAACGATCTTAAAGAAAACAAAACTGCCTACATGATTTTTTTTAAACTGATGGAAAAGGAGAATATGACCCAATGCAGATGGAAATGTCGATGTGGATCCAATTCAAAGGGCAGATCTAAAATCCAGTCCACCTTAGAGGCGGTGTGCAGTCTTCCATATTCCCATCTAGTGTATCACCATTTACTGCTGCCCATCTTACTTTAGATTTCATCTCATGTGATATGACCCACAGAGGATGTCAGTGAGTTCACATGTTTGTTCTGTGTGCCAATGCTTGTGCCAAGGCTATGCCATTCTGGAATTATTAACAGTAAATTGTGCTTCAAGGATCTTTCCTCGTGTCTCCTGTGAGGTTTTTTTTTTTTTTTCCAGTATATGCATTAGGCAAATGGGTGCCACAAGCAAAGATGTGTTACCCTTCATTGTTTCACTGTAAGAGAAAGAGTAACTGTGCATATTTCTGACATTAATTTACCAAGGACACTACAAAACAAGCTGAAGTTCTCTGTACCGACTTATATCAACTGGTATATAAATACTTTCAACAGTCAATAATTTCTGTGAAGAACATCAACATATTAACATCACAGCCAGAAATCTGCAGCAGCAAAACAAGTGTTTATTTAAAAAAGGAGGAGTATATAGATGGTGTGTTGAAAACTGCAAAGCAAAAAAACTATTCCTCAGTCAATCATCTATTAAGGCTCTACTGTTGTTGCTGTTCTTGCTGTTCTTGGTTTATATATGTGGTTTATACACCGAATGTCTTGTGAAGAAGTAACATTTTGTGGTATAGATAATTCACCCTTATCATATGCACACGCACATTAATCTGTGCAACACTTGCAAGTATATGTGTGCACATGCATACGCACTGACAGGCACTCACTCACTCTCACACGCACACTCACTCTAACGCACTCACACACAACACACACACACACACACACACACACACACACACACACACACACCACACACATACTTTACAAGAACAATGTAAGCATAAATCCCATCCACTCACTTACAATAAAGTAGCACTAACAATAAAACTGATGAAGGTAGAATCACAGTTGATTTCAAAACATATCACAAAAAAGTATCTATATATATATAGACAGAGAGAAAGACAGACAGACAGACATACAGACAGACAGAGACAGAGAAACTCATCACACCATGCTCATAGAAAATACAAAACTTTAACTGGAACACAAGACAGCCAATACATTCTGCGGGCACTCCTGTTTCTACAACAGGACAAAGATAGCTCAGTCCTGCCCAGTGAAAAAAAAAGTTGGCACTAAATGAAAGCTCTTTTTACCGTCACGAACCTAATCTCTGAATGAAATGACCAGCTGCCAAATGTTTAACCCTTTTGGGTTCTTCCTTATATCTCTTGTTCAAATGCTTGCCAAGTTTCACCAACAGAAGGAACAGTTGTCTGTCTAGCAGTTTTGATAACTTTGCCAACTCTTTTAGTCCTTGAGCATGTTGTGTGAGTGTGTGTGGGCATACATGTATCATTGTTATGTGTGTGTGTGTGTGTGTGTGTGTGTGTGTATGTATCATGTGGGCATGCGTGTGTGTGTCAGTATTCTTCATGCGTGGGTTAAGGTATAGACAGATAGACAGACAGTCAGAGCTAGACAGGTAAGAGAGAGAGACGAGCTGGGCAGATATACAAGTGTAAAAAGTGTGCGTGTGTGTATGAGTGTGTGTGTATGAGTGTGTGTTTGTGTGTGTGTGTGTGTGTGTGTGTGTGTGTGTGTGTGTGTGTGTGTGTGTGAGAGTGAGAGAGAGAGGGAGAGGGAGAGAGAGAGAGAGAGAGTGTGTGTGTGTGTGTGTGTGTGTGTGAGTGTGTGTGTGTGTTAGAGAGAAGCAAGAGGGACAGAGAGATAGACAGAGAGAGAGAGAGAGACAGAGAGAGAATGTGTGTGTGTGTGTGTGTGTGTGTGAAAGAGAGAGAGAGAGAGAGAGAGAGAGAGAGAGTGTGTGTGTGTGTGTGTGTGTGTTTGGATGTTAGAATGTGCCATAAAAACAAAAAAGAATCTGGGCCCTGTTTCCAGGAGATATTTGTCCAACAGAAAAGTTTAAGTTTCTAATGAGGAAAACTGAAATAAAAAGGTTCTCATTTTAAAAAAATATATATATGTGAAAAAAAGAGAAGAAACATTTTCATCATCTCAGCATCTGTCCAGATTTTCCGTCTTTACATACAAGGATATTTTGTTGAATTGTTTCTATGTATGATGTTTTGTTCTAAAGTGTAGTAATTACAGTTTCAATCCATTCTAATGGGAACTTTGCGTGCAAAGGCACAGGTCAAGTTACTGTTGTAGCCCAGCAAACCAGAGAGACTTCATCAGGGCTGATAGCAAGTATCCTTTAAAACTAAAACTGTGTTTTACTTAAAGAACTCAAATAAAATCATAAGAAATGAATACAATTCTAAGACTGAATTTCAAAACCAGGTCAATTCATCAATCATCCAAAGACTGGTTTAAAACAAATCTACCACCAACCACCTTTTTATCAGCCCCCCACACTCTGAAAAAAAATCCTCTCACAAAAAATGTCATCTCAGGTCCAACATCTGTAACCAGGTGTTCATGGAACCAACAGACAAATGTTTCAGCCTCGATCCTGTACATTTAATAACCCAACACTCCATGAGAAAAAGTTTACTGCTGATGATTTTATAACATGCATGAAACACTGTGCAATATTGGTGTGACCAGTGTGTAGTTTATTGACACTGTTTCCCCTTTTTTGTTTCTGGACACAGATAGAAGGTATTCCTATAAGTTAAGACCCTAAGAAATGAATTACAGAGGAATACACAAGACTTCGGACCTGTACACACACCAAGCAATATGGAAAGAGTTAAAGGCAGACACACACATAACAGAGAAAGAGAGGAGATGGAGGGAAAGAGAAAGAAAGAAACAGACAGACAGACAGACAGAGAGAGAGACTGACCAACAGTCACAGAGAGAAAGAGAGAAAGGGGGAGAGAGAGAGGAGAGGGAGAGAGAGAGAGAGAGAGAGAGAGAGAGAGAGAGAGAGACAGATTAACAGCCAGACTGACAGAGAGTTAGACACATAAAACAAACAGAGACACTGAAAAAGACAGAGAGAAAGACAGTGTCCAATAACACGTATATCCAATTGTTCGCTTGCTTCTCTGTCATTTTCCCACATGAACTGTTCGATAAAAGATTCCCCACTGCCTGTCTGGTCTTACATGTAAAAAGATTGGAGCAGAAAGGGATAATACTCACATTGTACTGATGACAGAAATTGACTGCTAACAACGTTTGGTAGATTATCCTTCTGAGCGTAGTTTCCGGTAAAACTGGAGGAGAAAACAAAAATAGTCTAAGAACATGTGAATGTGACATAGACAATAAGTACACACTTAGCAAACCCAGCAACTGATGGTGGACAGACAGAATCTTCATGGTTACAGTAACCACTCCATTTCACAAGAAGCAATCTCCACACCTCTTCATTCCCATATCAAAGCAACTCACACATAAAGCATCTACAAAACTACAATACAAATTTGGCTGTTATTTTCAGTAAGAAATCAACTTCTTACTTGCACTATGAGGAAAAAAAAAACGCAGCTAACAAAAACTGTGCAGTTCTATACAATTTTATCTTTTGCGTAAATTACACTTCTGTGAATACCATGAAACTCAAAATATTCACAGACAGAATAGATGTAACTGCTATTCACAGACAAAAAATTAAAGTAACTGGCAGTTCTAAAAAAAAAATACTGAATACAGCAAATTACAGAAGTACTTTGGTGCATACTTAAAGTCATTTTTTTCAAAATGATCCTGTGGTTCAGGTATGCATGATCTCTATCAGGACTTCCACTAACAATGAGATTAACACTTTAAGCAGATTGGACAGGAATATGGACAGGTAGGGCTGCGGAGGGTAGCGGGGACAGGGCATGATGAAAGTGAAGAGGACTGAAGGAGGAGGAGGAGGGAAGGTCTTAAATACCGACCAGGTAGAAGACAAGCACAAGCTCTGATGCAAACTTATAAAATGAAAGAGAAAGAAAAATGATGCTTACCTCTCTGGGTATTTGTCCAGCTCATGGAGAAGTGTGTGGTCAACATAGTCGAACACAAGGTGAAGACGCTTCTTACGTCTGAACACTTCTCTATGAGTCGCACGAGGTTTGGATGCTTCAGTTGCTGAGGGAGAAAAAGATTACAACAGTGAAGGAAAGGATATTCTGTTATTACTTTGTTCACAACAGTTTCTGACAGAAGCACTATCATTCTACCATAATGAGATGGACAAAAGGTTATCAATTATGCAACATCAAACGCCAAAACAACAGTTTCTGACAGAAGCACTATCATTCTACCATAATGAGATGGACAAAAGGTTATCAATTATGCAACATCAAACGCCAAAACAACAGTTTCTGACAGAAGCACTATAATTCTACCATAATGAGATGGACAATAGGTTATCAATTATGCAACATCAAACGCCAAATCATTTCTTTAATAAAATGACCTTAAGATGAATACCTCATAATAAAAGCAAGTTCTATTTGGACAAAGGCAATTAAATAAATGACGCTATACATCAAATCATTTACCTAACAGAATGGAATGGCTTAGAGATCAATACTTTTATGCACATATACTTTTATTCTGACTCTCAACTTAAAATGTTTTTTCCTACACAAAAAACTTCATTAAGTTACAACAGAGAAAATGTTCATCACCAAATAAAAGAAAGTGCTATTTGTGTCAACATACAGGATAATGTAAAAAAAAAAATCACCCATCCTTTCTTCTTTTAACTGGAAACAGTAAAACTTGAAAACAAATGAATGTACACAGCCAACTTCCCCCACATTATTTGTTAAAATCTTACAAATTTGCTTCCGTAAGCACAGACATTACCAGAGTTCTTCCATCATTTCACACATTGGCATATCTGTTAAACTGTCCATATAACACACTAAAATGGATTCCATTTATAAGTAAAAGGTTTTATACACATGCTTCAATGCCATCTCCTTCATTCCTTCCAATCCTACCCCTCACTCCACAACCCTACCCATATCTTTTCAACAAGTCTTTGCTCATTCTGCTTTTCCATTATGACAGAAAAACAATTGTTTATTCAGATATAATAACAGTTTATTAACAAAGCAGCTTACCTTCAGCATGCGAATTTCTCTCATGGCAATCTTCTTAATGAGAGGATCGTCCTCTGACTCCACGAACTTCTTAATAGCCACAAGCTGTGTAGTCTCTTTGTTGCGGCATTTGATACCACACCGTATGAGCCCCCCAATTTTGCCAATCTTTTCGTTCTTCTCCATCCTGTCCACTCGCTCCCCGCCCCCTCCAGCACCACTGAATCCTCCTCCTGTGGGCGCCGTACCCCCACCGTTGGTGTTCGGATTTGGAGGATGTGCCGGAGGTGGATCCTTTCTGGGACTGCAACAGCAAAATATGCACATCTGTTTCGTACTTAAAACAGTTTTACAATAGTACCGAACAGTGTGTGTGTGTGTGTGTGTGTGTGTGTGTGTGTGTGTGTGTGTGTGTGTGTGTGTGTGTGTGTGTGAGCGCGTGCGTGTGTGTGCATGTGTATATGTTAATGTGTAAGCATTCATTTTCAATTAATGTTTTGTCATTATAAGTGGTGTAAGAAGATTAAATAAAACAAAGGGAAAAAATGGCTAATCTGCGGGTCAATGAAACTTAACCTGAAAGGGTAAATATGACTGAGGATGGAGGGAAAGAAGCATGGGGTAACCAGCATACATAATTAAAAGTTTGTGCATGGACATGATTAGATTAAGATGGGGATGACTGCATTATAATTGATGCATGTGTGTAAACCTGCATGGGTGTCTGTGCACGCATGTCTGTGTGCATTACTGTGGCGTGTGTGTGTGTGTGTGTGTGTGTGTGTGTGTGTGTGTGTGTGTGTGTGTTGTCCGTGTGTGTGTGTGTGTGTACGCGCATGCGTGCTTACATGTAAGCATGTGTGTATGTGTGCCTCTGTGTGTGTGTGTGTGTGTGTGTGTGTGTGTGTGTGTGTGTGTGTGTGTGTGTGTGTGTGCACGCCCGCGCGCGCGCATGTATGCACACGTGCATGCGTGCACATGTGTGTGTTGTGTGCTCGCACATGCATATACATGTTTCATTGTTTGTATATGTGTGAGCGTGTGTGTGTATGCATGTGTATGTGCAGGTCGGTGAATGAAATGTGCATGTATTATATGAATGTGTATGTAAGGGTGCAAACGAAGTGCAGATTTTTGCACACACTAACTGCATGGTCACTAAAGAAGTCATAGTAATACATTATAAAATAAATGTTAATCATAAAGAGCTATTTGCAACCGCTTACTTTAGTCTTGACAACTTAAAATTTGCAGCATGTTGTCTTCAAGGACTTTTGATTGTTTCAAAACAAAAAGAGACAAACGACTTGTTCAAGCCCAACATTTTACCAATACATAATTCATAGGTAGTTACAGTGATGGGCTAGTGTGGTATGGGCAGAACTGTGCGTGTATGTCTCAAATGTCAGGAAAATATCTATAAACATTAAGTCTCAAATGTCAGGAAAATACATATAAACATTAACTTGCACATAACTATACATAATTTATATATTAGATTTTGCGCGCTCACATAAATTCCAAGTAATGGGCTATCCGATTTTCAACAGCATGCAAGAAAACTGAACAGCAAAAATAGTACACACAAACCTAAAGGAGCAAACAAATCAAAAGAAAAAATTCAGAGTTTTCTAGCTTTAAGCAATTTACCAACTGTTCACACAGTATTTTTCTTCAGTAATTCACACATGGATGCAAGACCACCCCCAACCAAACCATACCCCCCCCCCCCCCCCCCCCCCCCACCCCCCCATGCCCAAGCAAAAGATAACATCTTCTTTGTTACATTTATAATGAAACTCTCTTCTCTATGCTTTATCAATGATTGAGAAATGAACAACTCAGAAAACGCCCAACTTTGCTCCGGCAGATGGGTTCCTCCCCTCTCTTCAACCATCTCTCTCTCTCTCTCTCTCTCTCTCACACACACACACACACACACACACACAGGGTCCTGAGAGAATATAGACAGTGAAGAGAATGTTGCAGGACCCCTCTATCAACAGGAACTTCGTTCTTTTTTTCTTAGCCAGGCCTACCCTTTCTATGATTACCCATTTGTGCAATGCAAAAAAAGGACATCAAATATCATCAAACCCTGATCATGTCAACTAAATCTCCACTTTGCTCGGGTACACTATATGGTTAATGTCTACACACACACACACACACACACACACACACACATAAACACATGCACACACAATGTATATATATATATATATATATGTTAAAAATAGGATGATAAAACATTAAAAGGAAGTTTTAAAAACCAACAGATCTGTTTCGAGCCAGCGCTCTCGTCAGGATGGTTTTGGGGCGCCTACTGCCGGTGTTATATGGCCTGATGTCACTGTTTGCACGTGCGGATTGGCTGCATGTATTGTTCGGTTTTTTTGGGGTTGTTTACAGTTCAGGGTGCGTTTGCTGACAACGATTTCCATTTGTGCCTGCAGTTGTTTATTATTTTAAAAACCAACAGATCTGTTTCGAGCCAGCGCTCTCGTCAGGATGGTTTTGGGGCGCCTACTGCCGGTGTTATATGGCCTGATGTCACTGTTTGCAAACTGTAAACAACCCCAAAAAAAAACAATACGTGCAGCCAATCCGCACGTGCAAACAGTGACATCAGGCCATATAACACACCGCAGTAGGCGCCCCAAAACCATCCTGACGAGAGCGCTGGCTCGAAACAGATCTGTTGGTTTTTAAAACTTCCTTTTATCATCCTATTTTTAACAGATGTTGCTCCCCAAGGGGTTGAGCACTTTAAGATTTTTATTAGGCGTTTTAGCAGTATTTCTGTAATTAATTGTGAACCACATTATCATCAATCAATGTCATAACAAAACTGAACAGACATGCCACCTGCCATTTATTATCCGTTGTTAAATCACAGAGAATCGTGTGCTTCATAATAAAATTAGTTTCATCTCCTAATGGTTTTTTCACAGAGGGACACCAATATAAAATGTGTAGCTGATCTTTGTAGCAATGATCATACACCCATCCTACATTTGGTGGTTCCAAAATTTCAGCCACTCGAAATAAACTGCAGATATATCTTCAATCTTCAAAACAGGATATTACTAAATGCGAACAACTCTCAACTCTGAATGTACAGTAACTGTTAGTTGATTAAGGCTTGTGAGAAAGAAGAGAGAGAGACAGAGAGAGACAGAGGGTGGGAGGGGGGGGGGGGGGGGGGGGGGGCAGAAAGGCAGTGGAGGGAAGGACAGATCGAGGGGGAGAGAGAGAGTGTGCTGATTTGAGAGAGAGAGAGTGCCGATTTGAGAGAGAGAGAGAGAGAGAGAGAGAGAGAGAGGGAGGGGAGGGAGGGAGGGAGATTTCACAGAGAGAGAGAGAGGGAGGAGAGGAGAGAGGGAGGGAGGGAGGGAGGGAGAAAGAGAGAATTCGAATCTTTTGCGAATGCGAATCTTTTATTCAGATTAAGGCCAAAGCCCCATACTGAGAGAGAGCGAGAGAGAGAGAGAGAGAGAGAGAGAGAGAGAGAGAGAGAGAGAGAGAGAGAACAAACAAGTGCGCTGATAATTCTACTTTATCTCGATCTACGTTTTCATGCCTTTTGAAACCGTAAGAATGCAGTTAATACTGGACGGGGGATTCTGTTGTGCGTTTGAACCGAGCTTAACGGTAACAGATTTAACAGCTGAAACACGATAGCATCAAAACAATCACCACAATAATCTGACTGGATTCTCAACAGAGAAAAATACACACTGCTGCCTCTGCTTTTGGGTAGAACCCAAAATTTCGCTGACCCTTAACACCTACCTCTGCGTTCGGCCCTCTTCTCCTTCCACTTTGACAGTCTTCAAGACGACACCGAATAAACAATTACACCTCCTTCATTGGGGAAACAGATACATGTCTTCGACGCTGCGATTTCAGCACGACTACCCACTTGGACACGGATCAAACGGATCAGTTGACCATGTGCCACACATGCTGCCAAGGTCCAGACAATTAAACCAGCTTCCGTACACCTTAATAAACCACCTGTGATACTGTAACTGACATGCAGCGTGTCCACCAAGTTACAGGCAGGTATAATTATCACAAATTGGTTTCGCCAAGCACTGATCTATTACACGATAGCACGGCATTCCAATCCGCCATCTTGAATAATACGATCTTGTTTTCTTACGCCACACAAAATTTCAAAACATACAATGTCTATTATTCTTACAAAGGAAACATGATAAAAGTATGAGAAAACAGCGTAATCTACATGATCACAAGCTTTATTACGACTAGCGTCGCAAGAATACAAAAAGAAACAGTTGGGGAATGAAGAACTAGTTTCTTTCGTCGTCACAATAATTGACGCGTGCCGAACACCACTGCTTATGTCAAAGGTCATATCCACGGCGATACACTCACGTGATATAAACTCCCTCCCTTTTTCCCCCGCCCCCTTTTCCCTCAATCCGTGACCTGCTTACGCGAGCTTTCAGCTTTACGCAAACCTTGCGGTTTGAATAGAACTCGATACCACACCACTCTCCGTGCTTCTAGAATAATTTGATTTACTACCGGTACTTTTTGATGGTAATGATAATAGCGCAATTTATTACCCAGTCGACCTCCGAGGACTCACCTGTTTTTATGGTAGGGTCATAAAATTAAGTGTGCACCGTATTTTAAGAATAGCGTTTTCTTTTGTTGTCTGTTTCTTTCTTTGTTTTGTTTTGTTTTGTTTTTTTCAGTCGGCAGAACCAGATTTTCTTTCGTTTCCAGATGTTTGAGAGACAGAATTTAGGGCAAGAAGAGGGGAGAATAAGCAGGGATAGAATCGGTGGAGACGGGGAAGGGGGGGGGGGGGGGGGGGGGGGATAAATGAAAAATGACTATATACAAAAAAATGCGGTAGAAATGAAATGTTGATGAATTGAGAGATTAATGCCCCATTTGTCAGATCCTCTTATATAACGGCGATGTACGCTGAATTGTTTCCAGAGAGATCTGTATAGAATCGTAACCGTATACTTGTTTTCAACTATTCCAATATCAAACTAGATCAGACAATGTACAACAAATGTGCTCAACTACTTTGGAATCTTTTACATTTGAAATTGAACAAGACAAACTTTGTGAAGAATTCTGCTCCCAAACTTTCACATTAGAAAATAACCACACGTATTAACACTCTAGAAAATCTGTGCACCCTCTATAGTCTAAACTTAGTTGGCAACAGGCCGTTTTAACACCTGGAGTGCCATCGGTCACCGATGTGAAAATGACAATGAATGTGGAAGGTGAAATGCTAAAGAGGCTAAAACGACTGAAACCCGATCTCCGCAGGACCGGCCGGTTGGGAGATCGATAGAACGACGCTACAATTAGGCCTACGCCGCATTACGTCCGTTCCTCCGCGCCATCGATCGCCTTGACCGTCTTTTCCACTACCATGTGAGAGTATGCATGGCGATCGACAAAGTGACTGATCGATGGTTAAGCCGGCCGAGATCAATCGATCATGGGTCCTTCCAGTTTGGGAATGGCGATGGGCGAAAACCTGACGGATGGAAACAATGCCTGCCTAGCTGTGAGCAATACACCCCATTCCCGGCACTACAAAACGTTTTGAGGAAAGGGCACAACAGTGCTTCGATCTGCAGTTTGAAGGTTCAGCAACGGGTGTAGCTTTCTTTTTAAAAAACAATCATTAGGAAGTTCACAGACTGGGTGATTTGCAACACGTTGGTTAATATGTAAACAAGCGAAAGAGATCAATCAACAAAACACAACAATCAAAAAACAAACGAAGTAGCAAAACAAACAAAACAAACAAACGAAGACGTTTTAAGACAAAAGTCTCAGGTTGTAAACAATAGGTGATATAAAGTTTTCCAGAGTCGGTCGAAGTCAGATGTGGTTCCACAAGACAGTATTCTTGGACTTATACTTTTTACAATCTTTATCAATGACTCTCGGTCTGCGTACATTGTAAATGCAGAATCCTTGTGGACTCTCTCTCTCTCTCTCTCTCTCTCTCTCTCTCTCTCTCTCTCTCTCTCTCTCTCTCAAAGATGTACGGAAATGCTTAGTAAGGCCACCAAATGCAAAAGGACATATGCAAACTGCAGGAGTGGTCCAATACATGGAACGTCTAATGTGTATAAATACAAAGTTCTTCATGTTGGCAAAAAGAATCCTGTGAAGGAATATCACACGAAACTGGATAATGTCGCAACAATAAAATCGATTTTGTAAAAACAGGGACCTTGGAGTGACTTTTGATGGTTCTTTATCATTTGAGACTCATATCCAAAGTGTTGTAAATAAAGCAAATCAAATGACTGGAACTGTAAAAAGAACACTTTCCCACCCATCTTGATAAAACTGTATCTTTAAAACTTTACAAAGCGCTAATAAAACTTCATATGGAATATGCAAATGTTGTCTGGCATCCGTATCTGAAAAGACAATCTGTGGCCGTTGAAAAGGTTCAAAGATAAGCTACCAATCTATTAAAAGAATGTCATGGAATGACTGTGACGAAAGACTTAAATACCTTAACCCAGACTGATCAAAAGGCATTAGATTTAAAGAAATGATTTAATTGAAACTTATGAAATGTTAGCGGTCTAAATGGCATGAAACAGGCAAGATTTTGAAATTAAAGAATATGATACAAGAACGTTCTGATATGAAAATATTAATGAACCAAAGTAATACTGAATTATGGGAGGGGGGCTGGGGGGGGGGGGGGGGGGGGGGGGGTCTCACATGTTGACAGAATAGCACAAACATGGAATTCATTTCCTGATCAGTGTAAGTGTGTACCAAATACTCATACACCTTAAAAAATGTTCTGGATAGTGACCCAAAAGTATTCCTTTTTTTCTGTTGTTGTCGTGATATTTTACACAAATTACGATGCACAAACGCAGCCCTTCAGATGTATGAATAATCAATATCGAACGGTGCTCTAGTAACGCCGCGAGACCTCGGCTGTATAGTCAGCCCCCTTATACTTCTACTAACAAATACGCAACTCAAAGCAACCAACAACCAAACAAACGAAAACAAACCCAAAGCTTAAACAAACTTTTTAGTCTTCGTCGACTTCTTTCAGCTCAAAGTCAACTTAAGCTAGAACACAAACAACAGGAAGGTAAAATGTAACAGCAGAGTTTTTCTAACCATGCATCGCCATTTTTCTATTTAAAAAAGAAAGAAGAAGAAGAAGAAGAAGAAGCGCAAATTATAATGTTTCCTAGTCGGCGCACAAAATGACCCGAATTCGGTCTTCCACTCTCGGGGTCAGATGCAGACCTGACCGTGTTGAATGACCGGATTCCATGCTGGCAAATCTTTTTGACAAAGAAATACCGGTAGAGAGCGGGTAAAGAATTATTATCCTGTAGACTACACGTAGCAGGATTTTAATGCTTCTAGGTCTGGTTTATAGCTACTATTACCCTATTTCCTTGAATTCTACCTCTGTTCACTGCACACAAGCAAGCACGCGCACGCGCACGCGCACACACACACACACACACACACAATCACACGCGCGCGCACACACACACACACACACACACACACACACACACACACACACACACACACACACACACACACACACACACACACACACACACACACACACACGAGAAACAGACAAACAACTAGGACTGACTGACTCGCTCTCTCTCTCTCTCTCTCTCTCTCTCTCTCTCTCTCTCTCTCTCTCTCTCTCTCTCTCTCTCTCCATGCCCTGTTTGTCGACCGACTGT